>CAAKHG010027058.1:22215-35555 GCA_901007715.1 Dactylopterus volitans | reverse complement strand
TGGGGAGAAGGGGGGGGGGGGGGGGGGGGGGGGGGGGGGGGGGGGGGGGGGGGGGGGGGGGGGGGGGGGGGGGGCTTGAGGGTAGAGGGGCACCAAGTCGTAACCTTTTCTTTGTTTCTGCATGTGTCACCATGATTGGATCAGCCCTGTGTCTTTCTGCTGGGAGTGAGCAGTCTCAAAGGCATGTAATCGTGTTCCCACGTCTCCTCTGAGAGCAGCGGGGTGTGTGCATGTGTGTGTGTGTGTGTGTGTGGCTGCATGTTTCTACCTGTGTTTATTTTTTGCGGAGCTTTGGGGTGTTAATGCCAGGGCGAATTTGCTGTGATTTTGTTTTTGTGTAGTGTGTGTGTGTGTGTGTGTGTGTGTGTGTGTGTGTGTGCGTGCGTGCGTGCGTGCGTGCGTGCGTGCGTGCGTGCGTGCGTGTGTGTGTGTGTGTGTGTGTGTGTGTGTGTGCGTGCGTGTGTGTATGCGCGCTCCCCTTCAAGACAAAGATAGCAGTGTTGAGCAGAATGTGGAAACAGTGGAAGGAGAAAATGGAACTCATCATAAACTCATCATGGCTGTGCTTTGTCCACAAGATGCACAATTAGTGGGATTTCTAAGTGGGATTAACCATTGTCCCCAAGTGAGTTTTTTTTTTTTTTTTTTTTTTTCAAGCCAGTTATCATTAAAGTAATCCAATTAGCACATTCATTGTGTTTACAGATTTGCTTCTAAATGACTCATTGCAGGTGCGCCAAATATAGACTCATATTTAATAATTCCACATGCTTAGTTAAGATTCATGAAATATTTATAAGATATTTAGTTTTGGGGTGTATTTTGTGCTATTCATATGCTGCCATTCAGTACGGCATTACAATGTGAAGCTGGATTTATAAAGTCCACATTACTTATTGAGGTAGAAACACAGTGAAGTAGAATTCCACCAGGGCCGAACAAGCCCCCACGAGTCCTGCAAAAGATTTTTCTCCGCGCAGAGTTTGTCAAATATTTATATTCCTTGACCCTCAAAACAAACCCGCAGGATTTCCCATAAAACGCTCACATATGTGTGTGAAGCCAACACGTTCCCGTCCCTTTAAGTCAAATAATGCTCAAATGACGCTCCCAACTTGTCACACTGCGACGTCTATCTCGCTTGAGTCTTATATCAACGCACAAAGCCTCCGCCGGCGTCTGTATGAGATGCAACGTGCTTTCAACTTTCTCCCATGTGAAACCATCCACATCAATATTCAGCACACAGTTACATGGAAATTGGCCTGGTACTTTCTGTGTAGTCCTGCTGACAGGCAGCAGACCTCCACCAAAAAAAAAAAAAAAAATTGAATCAGTAATACATCAGAAATTGTATTCTATTTTTTTTACTGCTGTAATGTTGTTTTATGTTTCTAAATATTGTTGTTGTAGTTGTTGTTGTTGGGGTTGCTGTACTTTGGTTTATTTTGTTATTCATTCTACTCTGTTGCCCATAAAGTTGGAATAATTTTGTTTTCAGACACATTCCTTTTTTATTCCTGCTTATACACATCAGTAATCACCTTTTACTTGATCGATAAAGTGTTGAGAAAATACGCTATATATATATATATATATATATATATATATATATATATATATATATATATATATATACACATTGCCTTGTCACAATCATTTCATGAGAAGAGGTGAAAAATATTTTATTCCAACTTTATGGGTAACAGAGTATATATAGTGTATATACATGTAGTGTGTATGTGTATATAGTGTATACACATATATCGTAATGTCATGTCTGTCTCCTGCAGAAGGACTACAAATGAAAATCAGCTTATATGTTAACTTTGGTACAGCTAAATGCTGTACACTGACCAGTTAAATAAACACGTAAAATATGACATATAAAATGTCTTCTCACGCACTACATTCCTCCACTAAATTTCATTCAAGAATCACAACAATCTTTTCATAACCCCCATGACACAAGCGCAAACCAACAAACCAGCATTACCTACCCGGAGAGTGTAATTAGCACATTAACTACATCAGAGGACACGGTGTGTTTGGCAAAGTCAAACCATCATCATCTTCTCAAAGTCTCCAAAGTTAGGGGTGTGGAAAAGCTCAAAGGTCTTAATGGCCATAAGCTCTGCGCTCGTTGCACAAGCCTCACTGCAGGAACCGCAGTCGCTGCACGGCGCCTAATTGTGCTTTTATTATGTGGCATCACTCATATTCGAGAGAGCGGATAAAAGATACACTTGGTACCTATGGATGGCCATAAAGGGAGTTTTAGATGAGTGTTGGATGATCCTTTCCTGTATTATTGCTACAATATAACATTTTTTCTGCAATCTTAGATGCGTTGGGTGGTTGAAGTTTGCAAAAAAAAGATTATTCAAATTGAGTGCGTTGGATTTTGGAACGAGTCGTCAGCCAATTTATGCGACGCGCTCATCGCCAAACCTGGCCTCCGTTGTGTCGTAGGTGTCCTGCAGGTGGGCAGCACAAGACACGGGATATCAAAGTTCCGCTGGATTGACAGTGACATTTGCTTTGAAACCACCCTTCTTCTGCAGCATATACAGAATCACCAAAATGAAAAACTGCAAAAGGTGGGTTTGCGACACACGGACGATAACATAGAGCCCTGTGATGCTCTGTCCTGCTCCGTAAAATGCAGCAAAATGTCTCCAAAATACAGTCAGATGCAGTCCAGCGTGTCGCTAGTGAGGCTTGCATTTCCATCTCTCAAGGCGGGGCGGCATGGCTCGGTTGTTGGCGTGGCCATCTAGGAATCGGAAGGTCACTGGTTTGATCCTCATCTCCGGCAGACTGTGTCGAGTGGGTGAATGAGGCCATGGTAGCGTAGAGCGCTTTGTGGACAATTAAAGTGGAAAAGCGCCACATGGACGCGAGCCCATTTACCATCGCAATTCGAAGCGTCTCCGTGCTTGGTTTTTCACATCAATCGCGTCGCGAGCTGTGATGGTGTAAAGGCTAATCACGTCTTCCCTCAGGTAAGCCCAAGTCCCAACCCGACCTCAGTCATTTTTTTTCTTCCTCTAACTCCCCCTCCCTTTTGATTTTCCTCGCGGTTTGTATAAAAATCAATAAAATATACAGCAGAGAGATACCGCTTTCTGCCTTCATCTCGGCCACCAAAAGGAGCTGGCCGCCATCTTGCCGATCTCAGGTGTCACGAAAAGAGCAAATTGTATCAGTGGGTGCAAAGACCAGTTCCCCCCCTGCTATGCTCATGTATGCCTTCAGTGGCTCCATATGCCAAGAGTGCTGCCAAGGGAGCGGACAGGCAAGCTCAGTGACTGCCAATCTGCAGATGCAGGAGCCGTCCGCTCATGCATATTAAACCCACACCACCTGCTCGTCGTACATCACACCCTGCATTCTTGTCCTAGGAATTTTAATCAACCGCACTGACAGGAAGCCACTCGCTGGTCCACGTAGGTGCAATCATTTAGCTTCCCTCCTCTTACATCTCACCTCTTTCTTCCTCCCTCTCCTATTTCATGCCCGCCGTAACATCCCCGAGTTCCCATGAGAAAGAGAGAGTGGCAGGGAAAGAGCGGGGCAGGGGCGATGAGGCGAGGAAGATAGCTCTGCCTCTAAAAAAAAACAAAAAAAAAACAAAAAAACGCAAAGATCTCCAACTGCTGTCTTTTTTTGTTTTTGTTTTTGTTTTTATTATTTATTTTTTTTTGTCAGGTTTTCACGTTTTGCATACCACGTGTGCTCTCATGTTGTCCTCTGAGGTGTGAATAATTGGATTAGCCGGCCACAGAGAAAGGAGCGAGGAAACAGCGTCGATAAGTTGTGATCAAAAAGACTTCTTAATCTTTCCTGATTTACACAGTCGAGTCAGGGATTCCCAACTTTCCTCTTCTTGCTATTTGATCTTATTGCATGTGAAGAATCCCATTTAGCGATGAATGATTTTTTTTTTTTTTAGTTGCTTCTAATTCGGAGCTGTTTTTCCGCCGTGGAGTAACACTGATAACAGTACATCTCAACTGACCCCGCACTGTTTCCAGCTTCAACTGCCCATGAAGACGTTACCATAAACAGCGGAGACATAACGAGGTACCGATTCGTCCCACTGCCAGTTTGTGTTGGCAATGCGTAATCCTTTAGGATCCTCGGGATTAAAATTATATGCCACGGTTAAAAGAAAAAAGAAAAAAAGTCTTAAATAACAAAAAAAAAAAAAAAAAAAAAAAAAAAAACAGATGGAGACAGGCACTGCCAAGACCGAGTGTGCTATCAGTAGTGTGGTAACAGTTAGATGCACATTAGCAAGCGAGCCAAATATGCCACATTTGATAAATGGTTTGTCAGTACTGTTAGTTAGCTCGTGGGATAAAATGTGATATTTTGACGGACGCGCACTAAACAGCACACATACCAACACACAAACAGCAATTAATTGCAGATTTCAATTATTCTGTGCAAAAACTAACATGCATTTTGTTGGTTTTATTTAAAGGGGCAATGGACAACATTCGCGGTTTAATTTCTTACTATAAAGCAAATGTTTCTGGCTGCTCCTGGTTTCCATAGCAACTTTTTTTTTTTTTCGGCTGCAAGCAATAACGATCAAAAGTGTTTGGATTACCTTCATGAACATACAATAACTTGGACTTTACTGCCTTTGGGCTGGTGGCAGAGAGAGCTGAATTGTGAAAACAATGAACATCTACCACATAACGATTAGCTGAAGCAAAAAATCTATTGTTATTGTAAGTGCACTGTATGGAATTTTTGCTGCCAGGGTCTGTCTGTCTATCTGTGACGAGTATATACATTATACATAGCTGCATCCTATGAGCCACGTTGTCACATTGTAGCTTGGTAGCTAAACGGAATGCGACACCATTTAAAAGAGACCACCATCACTCAATGGATGAAATGCAGACAACAAAAATATAGCACAGATCAAGCCATTTTTGACAATTCAGTGCAGAAACTCAGGGCAATTCATTGCATTTCATGTGAATTTGTATTAGTGATTTCTAATGTATTGCATATTAAAAGGCATATGTTCTGATGTTTGTAGTGAAAAGTAATATATATAGTAAGTTATAGTAAGTATAGTATAGTAAATAGTAAGTTATATTGCATTAGACTGTAGACTAGACAACCTTAGATTCAACTGCCTTCATACGTTCTCTGTGCGTGCATTGTGTTTTTCACAATGTTCAAGAACCTTTCAGGGTGTCCCACATGTAAACAGTCATTAATTATTGATAATTTAGTCCTTCCTCAAGCAACACCAAACAGTGGGTAGATAAATTTCAAACTACAACGAGATTTGATTTTTTTTCGCTTCATTTCTTGCATGTCCAGTCCTGGAATCAAAATCAAAATTTAATGTCATTGCTGTGGCAAAAGCCCTAAAGTGACTTACTCATTAAATATACATTTGATAGACTCTATTTTTTTCCTCAATCTCTGGTTATTCCCTGTTATTTGTTCTGTAAGTAATGGCGTTAATGGCATTAAAGTACATCAGCCACCATTGGATATGAAGTAGAGGCACTTATCCTGCCCTTAGCAGCTTTTACGACGGAGTGAATAGACGTATGATCATGATTGCACTTGCATCTACATCATTTAACTAATGTGATGTGCAGCAAATATTGCCGCCCTGTGACATAGATCATATTCAGTTTCAAAGTCACCCAAAATCATTCACACAAACATAAAGGAACATAGCATGACACGTTGCAATGTTGGAGCGAGAGACGCAGCACAGCGAACTGCGTGTTTGTTTCATTACCGAGATATAATTTTGTCCCTCCTGGTGGTATATTATGATAATTATACTACAAATTACAATCAATGAATCAGGATAAACCGACTGTCGAGTTCCATATTACTGCACATGGTTTGTGGAGACAAATTAGTGCAGGAGAAATTGCATCTAATAATATTCTTATTGTGTTTCTGTATTCTTATAAACTCATTAGTGAGGCAAATCTTTGGCTGCCAGTCAGTGACAGACTACGCCAGTCTGACCTTTATAACCAAGAAGATGCTCTCGTCCAAGCACCATTTTCAAGCCTGTCGTATCGTGACTTCATCATCGGTGAACCAGGGGAGATGTCCAACTAAGCCAGGACAAATAAGATAAGGGAAAGAAGGTTTTTCCCAGGTATGCAGTCCTTCTCAGGCCTCGTGTCCGTTGGATTTTCCCGGGAATTAAGGTGAAAATCATGCATTTAAGGTATTTTCAAACTTTCTAATGTAGTTTTTAAAAACAGTTTTTTTTCTGTTGGACTGGTCCATCGTCTTTGATAGTGCAGACAAAATTTCACCTCCAATATGACATGCAAGCTGGGCCTTCAGCTGGAGCGCAGTACAGTCGTTTTGGGCTTCCATCGAAGTCTCTTGACTGCAAAACACTTGCACTACGTTGCGTGGGATGGTGGAAAAAAAAATAATCTCGTGTTCTCTTTATGATGCGCTGGGAGCTGGTGCGCAACAGGACTGGAATGGAAATGCCGGGGCTTACGGTGGTCAACTTTAATCAAAATTCAGCTGACACGGGGTCAGGGGATAATTAAAACTTTGCATTAGGGGGTGAGGCTTTCGCTTTAGAGTGAATGTACGTTTCAAGTCTTCTGGGGTCGAGTTTATTAACCCGCTGCTTTGGATCTGTCATCAAGAGCGCTTTCAGAACCTTTGGTTCATCTGATAATGAAGCCGTTAAATAGTCACTACTTTCATTTAGTAACAATTACAAAAAAAAGCACTTTAAACTCATTTTCCAGCCACGCGAAAAGCTGTTTCTGTTTTCTTGTTTGAATTTCTGCAAAACAACCAGACAATTAACTTACTCCGTAAACTGGATGTGTGCAACTTGAGGCTCAAGCTCCACTACAAGGACGCCACGAGCATCTGACAAATGGTTCACCACGTTGTCATGGTGACCAAGGCCATGTGCTCCTCAACCCTGCTTACAGGCGGCGACTTTAACCAGCTGCCCCGTGGGTCAATTACTGTTCGTAAGTGTTATTTTCAGGGACGGAGGGCCTCTCAAGGCTCGCCATACTGATGACCACGCAAGACATGCAGCATAGTCTGATGTGCATGTGTGCCCCTGTGTTTGTGTCACACGCTCCACAGGCCCCACACGCGTGCGCTATTCGCGTTGTACATGCTGCACACAGTTTTATTAAAGTTGCTGCATTTGTGATCACAAACTCAACCCATTTTTTCGATTTATGTGTATAACCGATGCTGATGTCATTGATTGTTCATACTCGTCTTTTACAGCGTGTTATTCGCGTTATCGCCGATGTCACACGCTGTCTTACACAAAACAATAAACACATATCAGGTTGAACATGATGACTGAGCTGCTTAAAGTTTGACGCTCACAGACATGCTGAGGCCTATTTACAACCAAAACTCTGATTGTCAGGTTTGACAGACCGGAGCAAGTGGTGAATCATGCTGCATTGGCAGTTAACTTTTCATGTTAATTGATGTGCCTAACGGAGTTAGCATATGCTAACCATATGCTCAGCACTTTTTCATGTGAATGCAGATGTTTTTTGGGTTTTTTTTTTAAAGTGATTAACTCCAAATCTGCTGCAGAATGGTCGAACCACTGTGACAGATGCCAACGGTTGGGCCAATGTGCTGCCCACACCGACTGCACTGTGTATTTCTCTGAATAGGGTTCTGCCCATTAGGCAGTGGTGCATGATGGGTAGGCAATCAGCGGACTCTCTGAGGACCATCCCTTTACGTAGTAAGGCCCTCTTTGATGTCTGCTGCAGTAAACACAGGCAGTTCTCACCATAGTCTCTGGAGGGATAAAGCTCTGCACAAGAACACTAATGAGCACATTAGAAGGAAGCCATAGAAGGAAAATGCATACAGTTGTAAATGGAATTGTCTCTTGTTTTGTCTGCACCGAGGATGCTCTGTCTACAGTAAGAGTCAGCAAGCATCCCGGTACATGCATACACTGTGGGTTTGTACTTGGTTGGGGGTAAGCGGGGGGGAAAAAAAGGTGGCATAATCAGGGCTGAGGTTGGAATAACTCCCAAGAACTGGAGATTTAAAAAAAAAGTGCAATCAGGAAACCGGGGTGACAACACCGGTGGCAGACCATTACAAACGGAGCATTTTGCACTTACTCCACTTAAGATGATCACAGGGCATAAACGGCTGATGCAGGGAAAATTATGTGCTCTTCAAAAGCTGCCACAGCCCAAATCTTCAAGGTGATTCAGTCAAAAAGACTCTTTTGAGTAACAAAAAAGAAAATTAGCCCAAAAAATAGGAAGAGATTGTTCCATGTTACTAAATGAACAATGCTTCAGCTGTATATTTTTATGCGTTTTTTTTTTCTGATTCAGCCCACTCATCTGGGTGATTATGCCTTTCTTTTCGAATTTTTAAACATCTGTGCCGCACCAGCACATCTGCATGTGGTAATCTGATCTCATCAGAGGTAACAGTGCACTTCAACAATCAGACAAATCCTATATTTTGTTTTTTAAGATGTTGGACTTTTGGGAAGATATTGATTGAAGGTAATTCAACACTTGTGAAAAAGCCTCAGTATTCGTCTCAGATAGCTCTGATCTCATCTAAATCTGTGATCCCCAGCCAGTAGATTCCTTGAAAGTTACCAAGGGAATCGGCAATCTGGATTGCCTTTGTGCAACGGGGAGAGTGAGAGACGTGAAAATGATTTCAAAGAGTCCAGGATGAATCATGCTCCCACTGCAGCTGCCATTTATTAGTACATTTTACACTATTTTTTTTTTTTTTACTGCTACCTAAGCATCAGAGTTTCAAAGAGTTTGTTAGAGGCTTGCACAGATATATATATATATATATATATATATATATATATATATATATATATTTTTTTTTTTTTTTCCAGAGCAACTTCATTAAAGTGTGCTGAATGAACTAGCTATGTGTATGTTTGTCAATTATAATGAGCCACAATACTACATCTTCATAAAAGATCAACAAAGAGACTTCATTTTTTCAGCTATTACCTCAGCAGTGACGACGCAGGGAAATTTGTAAATAATTGGAAATGATTAGGTGTTGGAAAAAAAAGTGTGTTGACAACTGGATTATGAGATATTTTGAAGGTTCGCTTCTATTCAGGGTCGTTTTCCCTCTATGGCGAAGAAATGGCAGCACAAAAGCCATCACATCAAAACACAAAAACATTATCATCACCATTCCATACAAACGCAGTTGACAAGGTGACTAATTGCTGCATTAACTTGCCATCTCTGACAGGGTCATATAGAACATGGCATATCAACATGATCCTGTTTGACAGGTATTTATTCAAAACTGCCTTAGTTGTGCTTGAGCTGCGCACGCCATGCTGAAGACGTTTTAACTTTTCTTGCCTGCCACTGTGATGAACTGGGAACTCTTAAGAAATTGACAGCTTGTGTTGCTCAAGGCCAAACATAGCTGAAGATGACTCGCTCCCCGATGTGGCCAACAGACTTAAAAAACCCGGGGGAATGAATACAAATCATACAGTATGTGCAGACTTTTGCAGAGCAGCTGCTGCCACACCACGATGCCAATATAATCCAGGTTATTCCGGGCTATCAGGCGTGAGAACAACGCATGAGTCGATCACAGGCGCTGGGCACCTATTCTAAAATAGGCCAGTATTCTATATAGATTTTTTTTTTTTCTTACATGAGATGTGTGTGGCCAGAAATGGGTCATGTGGGTTCTCACCAGTAAATATTCTGTACTTTTTAAACTCGAACTATAACTTTAACAGTTACGGCTGTTTTACGGCCTGTTTGATTTTGTGAGTTTCCATTGTGCAAAAAAACACGGCGACCATCTGATTGCCACACTGCAAATGCTGCAGTCCAGATGTCAATATTTCCCATGTTGAACGGTACATTGACTGAAGGGGGAAGATCTGCTGCAGGTGCAGGGGGGGTCTGTCTGACCTGGAGCTCATTGGTCACTGTCTGAGGTGGCAGCACAGATACAGTCCGGCAGGACAACGACCAGGCCGTAGCCGACTGCTGGGCCTGCTGGATGGATGAGGGTCCCAGAGGCGCTTCTGAGCCGACTGACATGTCTGTGGTTAAATCACTGATTTTCTAAAGGAGTCTGGACCAGAATCATGATGTCACACAAGTGGGTTTGAAATCAGTGTCTGCAGTGCTGTGCTGATCTGCTCGTGGTTAGATGGCTGATGTGTGGAATGTTTAACTGTTCGCTGAAACTTCGCGCTTAAGCAGGACATCTTCAGAAATGTGACTACAGCTCTGAACTGATGCCAGACTTTGACAGTGACCCATTTCCCCCTTCCATCGAAAAATTAATTTCTATTACCAGTGTGTTTCCCAGCACCTGCATCCTTTCATGACACATTACAAACGACTGAAATAGTAAACTGCTGAAAATGGCATAGCTGGAAATTGCTGAAGCAATGCAGCTAAGGTAGAAGAACGCTCAAATAAGCATAAATGTCTTTAGCGCTACAGCTCAAGAAAGATGAATATCTTCAAAGTTAAAATTAGTGGCATTTATCCAGAAAAAAAAATGTCATAAAAGGTTTAAAGGTTATCGAAAGATTTGACTGAGAGAATAAATGCTATTTCAAAGATAAACATTTTGATGAAAGATACGGATAACATAGCCAACATAGCCATAGTGAACATATTGGTGGTTGCTTATTAAGCAACCCTAATCCCAATCTAGCATAGATGTTTAAGCGAACCATATCACACTCCCAAAGGTTTCACAGTGAAGAGCTGGGTCTAAAAAACTGCACACACATTCATTATCATCATCAACAACATCTTGTTTCCCTGAAACTCACACAACCATACGCTTTATGTCCTACTTTGTTGTTTTTATTGTTTAATTTAACCGTCTTATTACTGCTGATGTTTTTAACCCTATTAGGTTTATTGTTTGTGTATTTTTATAGTCTGCACAGTACTTTGGTCAACCGAGGTGGTTCTCAAATGTGCTTTAGAGATAAAGTTGGACTTGATGACTGGTGAAACGAGCAAAAAGATGCATCCCACCGCACTTCTGAATAACGTTGACATGTTCAGTATAGCCAAAGCATTATACTGAAGATATTTTCACACAACCCATCAGTTTGCAGCCTTTGCACCCATTAAAAAAATAGCAAAGTCTACATTTCATTAGATAGAATTGAGAATAAAATACCTCATATTCCCTTTTAGTCACAGACAGCATGTTGAAATATGTGTGGTTTCCTCACAATTTATCGGCCAAATGATGAATTGAGCTATTCTGCACTTTTATAAAATGTTTCATTTAAGACACTTGTGTCAGTCACTGTCCCCCCGGGTGTGAAACATGGCACATTCGGTGCCTTTAAAAAGCCAATATACAAAATGCGCTGCCATGATGTGCCTCGGAGTTGGGTGAAAAATAGAAGGAGACATCATACATCATCATCCATCTGCAAAGTGCTGTGTCACTGGCACCTTGGTGACCTTCCCGCGCTCCCATCCTGACCCTCTGCACTGTCAACGCTAGTGCTGGACCATCTTTAATATACAGCCGAAACAACAGATCAGGGGGGGAAAAAAGAAAAAGAAAAAAGACTTCAGCACTGCTGCCGGGGTTGAAATTGGATAAGGTGCCAAGTTACAGGATTAAAGTTTTTGAAATGTTCTACAGATAAGATTACTTGGCGGCGCACTTACTAAAAGAGTGTGTTGTATCTTGCGGGACCTTGGCTTCTCCAATGTAAATACATTAAAGCACAAGATCAATGTTCTCTTTTGTCAGGAAAGCTCTGTTATGTGCTTAAAACCACTGACCTCACATAGCAATGCGACTTTGGATATCAAACACTTTCATACGTGGTCACCACTTCTGTCTGGATGAAAGCTGAGAGGGACAGTGGCTGCTGTGACAATCATTGCTGAGGACACGAGTACCACAGGGGGATGTTGTGCTCTATTTTCTATTATTAAAGTTGCATCTTGGAATAGATAACCTTTTGAACATTTCACAGTGGGAATTTGTTGAATTAATAATACATGATGTAATTCTGCGTCGTTCAAAGCCCAGAGAACAAACGAGTCGGCTCGGGTTCGGGGGCGGTGCTTTCACACTGTACGCAGCACACTCCCGGGGCCCGATAAACAGGAATTGATCCGCAAATTATTTTCAGTGAGAAGCGCCAAGACAGAAGTGAAGGTGTTACCTTTATGTTCCTTTATGCGCTTTCCCATTTAAATATTGGCGAGATAGCCAATTGTCTTCGAGTGATTTGAAATTTATCTCCTCAAGTTTTCACTCTGACAGAGTGGAGTGTTAGTTGGCCCCCGGAGCAACACATTTCTCCTTTTGTGTTCCCTCTGATCTCTCATCATCTCTTGGGTCTTACATCAAGAGCCCCCAGATTTATCGATCAATGGCTATAAACAAAACACAGATTGAACTAGACGCCAGGGCACAACAAACGGATTACTGTGTTTTTATTTTGCCGCACGTGACCGCTCACTGGAGCCTCGGCTTGGAAAAAAGGCCGTTGGCTGACGGGAGCGCGGCACACACAAAGCGGATATGCCAGACAGACGGCAGGAACAGGCGCAGGGTGACGATTACCAAAATACGGTGTGTAAGAATGTGTTTCAATAGTGCACGAGTAATATAAATGGATGAACGTGGAGTCAGATGTGTAATCCAATTGTAATGGCAAGTTATTGAGTGTAATACCAGTCAATCCCATTTTCAGTGCTTGACTGGTGTCAACCGGCATCTGAATGATCATTTTCCGTGTCACTGTTCCCGTGTGTGTTTTGTGTGTGGCGACCTTGTGCGTGAATCGGTCTGATAGTGTCTGCATTCGCAGGCATGTGGCTGCACATGCTAGCATGCGATACATAATTACGCGTCGCTGTGCCCACATGCCTGACAGCTGTGCATATTTCACAGCCCTGCATTGCGGCGCTTGTAGATGGCGGCCACGCTCTGTATGTGCGAGCGGCTGAGGGTCAGAGTGGAAGAAGAGAATTCAAGCCAACGCGCTCCGGCCCATCTATCTCTCCCTCCGCTCTGTGCGGCGTTATGTGTCGTGCTATCATATTACCGTTTCGCTTACTTACCTCTGTAATTTGTCTGTGTTTTTCTGCCATGTTAATTAAAGCAGCAAACCAAGAAATTCACAGAGGAATTCGGGGGAGGGGGGCGACAATCCAACATCTCAAACAAACAGCCAAGCGCACACCCGAAATCGGGCAGCAGTGTTCAAAAACGTTCAGCTAACTGATACTGAATGCACCGCAGTGCTGCGACAACCCGTCACACGACTTTACTTTGCT
>CAAKHG010027052.1:28092-45210 GCA_901007715.1 Dactylopterus volitans | reverse complement strand
CCATACTTTATGCTAATCACGGAATGCAAATACGGCGCTTGACAACAATTTCTTTCACAGTCCTTCCAGGTGTTACTCGAGGTTTATGACCCGTATCAAGGTGTGCTTGTGGAAGTGCGTGCGTGTGTGTGTGTGTGTGTGTGTAAGGGAGACTGCAGGAGCCGAAGAGAGAGCCGAGGAGGGGCTGGAGCGGTTGTAATGGAATTAGCAGCGACTGAGTTCAGTGGCATGCACAATCCTAATCACCTCACATTTAAAAGAGCCATGAATAATTGCCCCGGTTTGAAACTGAACAGATGGATAAGCGGCACAGTCTCAGCGGACTAAATGTCAGAGATGGTCAGCAGCTTGTAGAGCACGACACCCACACGTCTCGCCCTCGCCGCGGAGACACCGCCGAGGCCGCAGCCAACCCCCGTAACTCATGCATTTAAAAGCACATTTCATATTATGCCGAACAAAAAACCCGCAGTCAACACACAACGCATCCGTCTTCTCATCCGGTGGCGCGCGGTGGAACTGTCTGCGGCTGCCTCATTTGCAGCGTTTGCCGGCGTTGCCTTTCATGAGACGGACTGCCGCCGCGCGTTACGCCGCGGCTGTATTCAGTTGGAAAAGTGGTAAGAAATTCCAAATCTAGGGTAAGTACTTTGTCCTGAATTTTTAACCTTAACACGCCGCCGCTTGTTTAAAAATGCGGCGCATCCGCCTCTGCATACAAATGCTCCTGCGGTTTAGTCTTTGTCTCCACCTCCCTCCACTTCCAGCAAATCCCCAGTGAATTTGGATGCTTCTCTTTTAATTTGTCCGTGGGCCAATGTTGGTGATTGAGCTGGTGATTAAAATGTGTATTTATTTATTTATTAATTTATTTATTTTTGCCATGTTGCCTTCACATAAGGGTGTGCTTAAAAAATGAGTAATATCCCAAAAGAGCACTTTAAGCAGAGGATGCTGGCCTGATTATCAGCAGCTAAAAGCCCTCTCTTTCCTCTTATCCCAGTCAGCATGACTTGGGAGCTCTAAAGGACAGACAGAGCCATTACATTCATGAGCAACAAAGGGGAGGCGGAGGTCTCGGATTCAGAGCACGCCTCTTAACCACATAACTTCTCTGGAAGAGCCAGTGTCTGAACACCAAAGTAACCAGCGTGGGGGGACAAAAAAGATTCAATTAAGTTTATATCGCATGCGGCTCCCTTTAAATGAAGCATCGTGTTTGACCAACAGTCAGGAAAGAATTCTGTGCCGCTGCGAGGAGGCCGCGGGCGGCACCTGCATGGACTTTTAATCCGTCATAAACAATTCACACCGGCGTGATTGCTAAAGATACATCACACGATGACTTTCTATGCAAACAATAATTAAATCAAGAAAGTAGTAAACACTGTACAATGGAATACGCTCGTCCATTTTTTTTTTTTTTTTTTTTTTTTTTTCATTTTAATTGAAATATCTGTCAAAGGCAGCCAGCGTTTGTGCTTTCTTGGCAAATGACCTGTTACAGTCGCAGTCGTTACAGGTAAGTACAGCCTTCTTTGTCTGGAAAAGTGCAACAACAGGGGATAAATAACAATCTGCAATTCCAATGCTGCAGCGAACGAGAGTGAGACGTCTGGCTCGAGCCTGAACGTGCTCATGTGAAGTGGTCATGTTCAATCTGTGTGCCTAAAGGACGCGCGCAGCATCGTACATGTATCGCGGTATCGCATGTGTGTCGCAGTATCAGCGCCGTGACAAGCGCAGCTGCGCGCCGAATCGTACATGCCAAGCGTGGAGCATTAAAAGCCCACCGTGTAACCAGAATGCGGCCCCTCTTTTACCTGAAATGACTCTTGTTACATTCGGTGCTTCCATGTAACAGATTACATATGGGCCGCGATGGCAGGATTCCATTTTTCTATGAAAGATGTATTAACCAATATGCTTCGCTCCCTCACGCACAGTTCCGTTCTTCGGATTGTTTCTTTGGCATCTGTCTGGCCACCTTTACACCCCCGGTTGCCTGTCTGCCGCCGCTCAAGGATACTTTCTCACTGGAGCGGCATTCATCAGCCTCTGATAGACTCTTCGTGACTCTGGCTGAGTTCTGATCCCTGTGCAGAGGAGACAAATGGGCGCAGAGGCCTGCGGTACCGCGGCTGAGATGTCTTCTTTTTCAGATTTCCGTCGGCAAAACAGACCTGACAGGACAAACAATACTACCGAGTGGCTTTTCCATGCGCTTAAATACTTTGTTTAGGTGCTAGGCAGCTGGACTCCATTTAGGCTGTTTGAAGACGTCTTCCAGTAACCCGAGAAAGAGTCCAGCTGCCTTCGACTCAAAGCCTGTGAGCACATAAGCAGAGCAAATATTGTATTTTAGACCACGGACAAGCCACTTGGTAGCGATGTTTGTCCTTGCAGGTCTGTTTTGTTACTTACGACGCTATTCCAGTAACTTTTGGAGATTAAAAAAATTATCTATCTATCTATCTATCTATCTATCTATCTATCTATCTATCTATCTATCTATCTATCTATCTATGTTAATTAATATAGTAGAGTTTCGATATTTCTTCTCTTAGCCTTAAAAGAGAGAATCCCTGCTTACTGCCCTTTTACCTGCAATAAATTCATTGTGACAATGTTTTGTGCATCAGACTGAAACATCAGTGTTACCTGCTGAAAGTCGAAGGACAGTTGCAACAATAAAAGCATTGCAAGTTAGATGACAGGGTGTGAGACCTCTCTTTTTGAGGGTTTTTCTTTTAAAATGTACTAGTAAATACTGTTTGAATACTGTATGAAAAAAAGACTGTTCAGGATATCTGCTATTGAGAAAATTGATTATGTCTGTTTGTGTAAATCATCTTTAAAAGTGTTGGGTTTCTTTTAAGCCGAGAGTAAGCTATGAGAGTCATGTGTTTCTCAAATATAAGAAATTCATGATGAGTGAGAATTAGTTCTTCATGTCTTCCCAGGTCTTGGCTCTAAACAGGCAGTTGAAAATCAAGAGGAGCTCAAAAAGTCTAAAAACAAACAAAGAAACAAAAAAAGGAAATCATCTACTTTTTTGTTGAGCAAAATAATAAAAAAGGGTATGAGAGTATGAGACTGAACTATAGTCACTTTTATGATACAAAGCTAAAGAATAAGGACTCTCCACTTCATGCATTTATATGATGAAACTGAAATCACAAAATTGCAGTGTTGCAGAACTTGCTAGTATTCTTTTTTTTTCTTTCTTTTTTTTTTTTTTTTTAGCAAAGTTGTTAGAATGAGGGGTTTGTCTTATCACCTTACCAAGCTCATTTTTGGTGAAACACGATTTTCAATGCTAACTGGCAGCTGTCAGCCACACACCAGTCTGGGACATTTTCAGGGCCTCTGGTGTAGCTGACCAATATCCCAGAATTCCTTTTCCATCGGCCAGTTATAGTTTAAAGTCAACTTGAAGCTTATGTGGACCCGATTATTTCATAAAGAATATGAATGCAGATAAACAAAAAAGTAGTTGTCAGGCAATAGCTGATGGGTTACATTTTAGCTGCAACATTTTGCCTCTTTTCACCCCCCATAGGGATGCTTACCTGCATACAACCAAAGCCCTTTCAAACATAATTAGTCCGTATGAAAAAAGGATACTTCCAGTCACAGACTCATGTCCCTTGCATATTAATATGTAGATATCTGTGTGCCGGGATAGGATACAAAAACCCCCCCCAAAAAACAAGGTCTTTCATTAACCTTAACCCCATGGCAGTTTGTAGATCTTAACCAAACCAAACAATTGTTTTCATCCAAACATAATTTTGTGTTTTACATATTTTGCTTCTGGAGACTGCAGTAGGTGCTGTGTGGCAAATGAAGTATTAGTACAAAATTTATGTGTTGCTGGGAAGCACTGTCATACAGGAGAGGTGGACAAGTGGCTATTTATGAATTGAGGCCGTCATACAAACCAGCACCACAACTTCCAGCCTCCAAAATGACCAATACATTGATTCCACGCCTCCGTTCAACACATTCAATGAAAACAGACTGCACTGCAAGGCTGCCGCATTACACTGCATCAGCCTTATTGAGCTGCGCCTAAAATAATGATGATTCGGTCATGTGAACTGTGCTGTCCAAGTCATTGATCATTTCATTTTCCAGACGCGTGCTTCACCTTGCGCGACTCGCCCGAGCGCCGGCATATCCAAGCCATTATCCAGACGGGGGGACTTGGTGGGGCCTGTTTCAGAGGCACCTGTTCCTTTAATTGGCGAGACACAGCCTCAGCGGTGTCTGACAACAGAATGCTGAGAGAGCACACAAGCGTTGTCAGTCGGGAGCAATGAAGTGAAAACGAGTGGAATTTTAGCGGCAACTGTGCAGCGCGAGGCGGATACGGCGCACACTGATCACCCTCCATTTGCTTTAACTGCCTCCCATTTCCCCGTTTTATAAAACATCCACATTTTTTAGGGCCACTTTTACTGTTTGCTTAAAAGACTATTTTCACCTGAGGAGTGTTTGGAGGGATCATTGGTGAAAGCCATCCGGAGATTTCAAACCTCCTGTTTGCATCACGAGCGTAGCCGGAGTACATATTTTTACCACCCACTATACACGCTGAAAAAAAGCACCACCGACTCCATGGCCACATGCTGTAACATCCCATCCTTTTTCGACAAGTGTTTATTTTATATCTGGTGCAGGAAGCCCCTGTGGTGATTATGTACAGTGGAGTTCGTCGAGAAGCACAGAGCACGGCCTATTTTGGGAGCTGACTTTTTTTTTCTTTTTTTTTTTTTTTGCTGACGGTGGCAATTGCTCAGCCGAGCTGATGTTTCGGTTCGAAGGTCACCATATCTCTCCCTCCGCTGATTCGTCTTGCATGGATTAAATAGGCCTCTATGACTGTCCACCTTTATCGCAGGGCTCTGCTGCGTTTGCATTTGCACACAGCGGCACTATTGCATTTATGCCCAATTACACTATCAACCTTTTGAGAGGCATACATTTTCTGAGGGCCGGAATAATAGCGTTTTCTACCATTATTGACTCCCCCCTTATTGACTCACTTTGAGGTAATAAAAAGCTGCATGCCAAGGTGAATTTGCTGTTACATTTGGTGCAGGCAGTGCGGTGTCTTTGATTTTAATAGAGCAAATGATATCACTGCCAGTGGAGCTTTTATAATGTAAAGTATGAGGGCAAGTTAGAGGATCCAGAGCAAATGAATACTGTCAGGCATTCAGTCCCATGACTTTGGCATTGAACTTTCTTCGCTTTGTTGTTGAACAAAAGGTGATCTCTGAAGACCTCTTTGAATTGCCTTCCTCATCCACTGATTCAATCTAAATCCATGCACTTTCATTTTATTTTTTATTGCGGCGATTGTGCCTCCGTGAATGATGATTAGCACCATCTTCGGATGCGGCGATACACGGTGCGTACTGCAGATCTCATATAATGGGACTCTCACTCGAGCCACATGTGCAATGAATGCAAATCGTGTGAAATGTCCGCATTTGTCCTCAACAGATGGCATGGGACATACCTGAAAGCATCTCATGTGAATTTCATGTGAAGTCTTTTTCATGGGACAAGTCCAGTGTACTAAATTACTAAATTTACGCTACCTGATGCATCGTAACCGCTGCACAATGCGCTGGCATGGAGGAATGAAAACTACTTTTTGTGCAAAACTTAACCATCATCTGATGATGCGTCCCGAAGCCTTTATGGGTTCGTTTCCCCTCCCCCTGCCCCTTTTGCATGTAAATTAGCAAGTCTTAAAACATCAGGCGTGCTGTTTACGGAGGTTTTAAATTCAAATTAAAGTCACCTAGATGAAAGCATGTGAACGCACGTGACGTGGGTTCTGTAGGGGTCTGGAATTTTTAAGTAAGCTGTCAGTCTGTGCCTTTCAGGGCCGAGATAACAATGTTATGAGCATACTGAGCTATTTGTTTGTTTACTTGCTGCAAGCCACAGTGACTTAATCCCTGTTTTGCACTTTTGCCATCTCAGGATAGCGACCCGTCGGAACACATCTGGCCATGTTCCATATCAGCCGATCTAGCGGGGCTAAGCGTGTTTGCAGAGCCTGTCCTGTGAGAATGATCAATTGGAAGAGGTCTCACCTGTGTAGCTCAGGAATCTCTTGGGTGAATAACTCTGCTGTGTTTGTGTGTATGGAACCAATCTCCTCTCCTGTGGGGATGCAGTGTGCCGGGTGTGGCAGGGCCTCTGGGAAGACATTAATGCCCACCCACGCATCTCTGTGGACTCTATCTCCCTATATCTCTGCTGTAGGAGGTTCAATGTCATTTGTTACTCCAATAGCTTCTTCTTACATTTTTTTTTTCCTCAGGTGTGTTTCTCTCTTCATTGTGTCCATTGTTATTTTGTTGGCGAAAACCACACCACTAGTTTTTTTCCACAGTTCTACATCACACTTTTCTTCAAAAATCCTCCATGAAGTAAGTGGTATGGATTTATTGACACCGGCAGACAGACTAATTGCCACTGACAAATCTGTGGTTCATCCTGCGCAGAGTCTTCACCGTTAATTATTAAAGGCAATTAACTGAACATTTGAGTTTTGAGTGCTGTTTGATTTTTCTCTCGACTGATCTGTCTGGTGTGTGAAGCTCAGGCCGTGAGAACTATTAGATGCTGCACAGTTTCAAAGCCAAATGAGTGGATGTTGACTTTACTTGGAGCTTCAATTACTTCAAGCAATTCTAAAGGGTAAAATGTATTGACAGTGTTAAAGAGGAGTTCCTAAAGGGTCCTGTTGCAACGTGCAGTCTCCACATTGACTCCTGAGTTGATGTTATAGGTCATACTGAAAAAAACCCAAAACAAAACAAAACTGCTGCTCATTCCACAATTATCTGGTGAATATACCCAGGTAACATACTCATAATTTTCAAGTCTGTGTTTCCCGAGCTAGGGGCTGCCATACGGGGGTAGTGGCACCTTAACTGTGAAGTCAACGCCCAGCAGATGGCAGTGATCTAATATTCATGGATGCCGGCCACCGTTAAACAGCACGGAAGACGGCTGATTAAAAATGAATATGGATGTAAATGATGCACGGCCCTGCACCGCTAGCTGGGAAACGAGAAGGGCCGCAGACGCTAGTCGAGTGTGTCCCTCCCTGTGTGCAGTGGACACACTGCATGACACACCCAGAGGTGCTCATATCCAAAGAGTTAAGGCAATGCCCTGACACAAATCAATTCCAAAGAAGGCATAACTAAAACAAGACCTGTCAATGCCCAAATTTTTGCTGCGCTGTGCAAGGAAACGGCATCTCCTCACACTGCTGCCACCTGGGAAGGTTCTATCTTGGTGTGTCTGAGATGTCGGATGAGATCTGAATATATAAAAGTGATGAACTTGCACACAAGTTTAACAATGACGACGTCCTTATGAAAGTTGCATACCTCAGTGGCATGTTTCACAGACTCAGTGAATTAAATCTGCCGGTGCAGGGCCCCAACACACACCTTCCACATCAGCGTATATGGGCCCTCGTCCACAAATAAACAGGCGATGTGAAAGCAGCCAACAAGGGAGGGGACACTAGACTCTTTTAATAATCTGAAATCACTCAGTGATCTCATGCATGAAAACTCTGCTCTACAAATACATTTCCAAAGGTATTTCCCGCTGCAGGAGCCTGTCATATATTCAAAAGCACGGGCGCCTGTTTTTGTAGGTGCGTGTCAGTGTGTTGTCCATAAAAGGGATGGCGCCACAGCAAAAGTTTTGAAACGACTGGTTCAAGTGGTTTGTCTCGCGAAAAACGAGATTTCAACCAGTGCGCTTGTTAAAGCTGAACAAGAAGCAGATGGAATAGGGAATCCCAGAGCACATATGTCTGGCGATGTGTTTTATACTTCAGTGCTTTATTTTCTAAATGGACACGACAGCATAGCTTGTTGGGATCTTAACAAGCAATATCAGAGTGCATTTCTCAGTGAGCACACACACTCAGACGTGTCTCGTCTGACGACAATCTGTGCAACCTATCCCCTAAATACCAGAACACTTGTGTCCTGCAGGCTGTTCTGAAAGCACTTTTCCCCAGTCAGACTGTACTGATGCGCAGTACAAGCCTCTTTGTTCACCACAAACTCGGGCAACGGTCTGCAGGAAAGATATGTCGATGTCAAAATGTGTCAGACTGGATCACTCAGTTAACCAAGTACAGCTGGAGGCTGCAGCGTGGTGCTGCGTGGGAGTTGCTCCACAGTTCCTTGACCTTTGCATCGTAGAAGATACAATTCTGACAGAAATGTGGTTTCATGAAAACTGTGTGACCATGACAGCTGAGGAACGTGAAGGGAACTGAGGAAGGACAACTTCAAGCATGACCTAGACCACATGAAAAACGTGCTAAAGGCTTGAATAATTTTAAATAATGTACATTGTGGCATGATAGGGTGTTATTTCTCAGTGATGAAAGATATAAATTGCACACATTGTTGTTGTATAATCTGCAATGATGTACGCACTGGGAAGGGCAGTTTCTCTCTTTCCATTATTGCAAAATGTTACACTCTGATTGTGATAGTGTCCTTTTGTTGACACCGGACAACTGACAAGTGAAGACACATCCTGGAAGTTCGCCCGAACTCGATAATTCACGTGTCAGTGCAGCCCATCTGTATTTCTGGAAATGTTATGAAAACCTTGATCTCACCCCAGATGATTATGTATTTATGTTAACAATAGTGATTGTTGTTCAGCACGTGGGTTTGAAAATTGGTCTGAAACACAAAGGTTTGCAAGGTCAAGAAATGTTGATCTATCTGAAGGAAAGAGGAATTTTGAAGACAGGTTGTGTTTGTTTAATTTTTTTCATTATTTCTAATAAAATATGTAATACATAGAATATTTCAGTTTTTATAAAGAATGGTCGTCTGCTTTAGTGAAGTATCGTCGGGGATATCAGCAGTCCAGATACAAGCCCAATATTTCTCTGAATAAAAGCATCTGATAAATGAATTGTAGAATTGTATTATTTGGTATAGAATTTTGCGGTGTTGCCTTCCCTTACTATATCCATAAAGTCATCTATGTGGTATATACATTTTGTCCAAATAAATTATTATTCTGTTCAGTTTTATTTAGCAAACAGGAAACGACTGTTTTATCATTACTAACTTACAGGATACGGATATAGACTGATACACAATGATATATTTTTAAATTTAGCTATCAAATTAATCATTGCAAAGCATAGAACATACGTGCAGCAGCAGCAGCGACTATTTTAAGCCACCAGGAGAATTGTAATGACTCCCAGAGCAGCGTTCTGCCGCAGGCCCCAAACTCCACAGGCCTGTGCGACGAGGCAGGATTTGCAGGTTAGTGGGGTAATGTCGGGGTTAACCTTGGATTTTCCATGCCACCTTCATGATGCAGAACACCCCCTGTAAGCGGGGCGCGTCACCGTGGCAACGTGCCGCACACCTAACCTGCTCCAGAGTAGATTAGCTCAAGATAAGAGATCAGACGGTATTAAGTCACCTCCTCCTGACCAATCACCTCTCCATTACTGAATGATTGATCTCGCTGGGTGAAAGTATGTGCACTAAGTATCATCTTCAATTTGATTATGACGCACTGAAGTCTTGAACTGCGCCACGATACTCATTCGGTGGCTGCCAGCTGATTGTCTGTGTTTTATTGTTAAATTTAAGATATAGATTCTCTGCAGAGGAAATGGTATTTGATCGCCTTCGTGTAACAGCTTAAGCTGAATAAAGACATTCTACTGATGATTATTTCAGTAGAAAAGTTTGGCAATACCCAAGAATAAAACCATTATGTGAAAAAAGAAAAGCATTTGACATTCTGTTGTGGTCCATTGTGATTCTAAATTCAATATCATAGCTGGTAAAATGGAAGAGAGAAACGATTGTTATTAATACACAGATAATAGAAAGCAGTGAAATGAATATATATTTATTATATATCTTCATAGCAGCATACAGTGATCATTTCATCTTCTAATGATGTGGCAGTGATATTAATAAGCATTTACGCTGTCTGAATATTTTTTTTTTTTTTTTTTTTTTTGCTGCCTTTTCTTCCCGTCTTTGGCTTCTTCAGCTGTGTTTCTCTCATCCTGCAATATGGATTCCTCATATTTGTAAAGGAAGAGGGTTTCTTCTTGGGTGAGGTGTGTGGCTCTGGGCCTCTCCATGTCTGTGGTTGGCTATCCGATGCCAGCACTGCCCCGTTTATATGTGTACGCGCTCACAATTAGACTGGGGAAATCTAAACTGACTAAGGAGTATTTTGACTTAAACTGCTTATGATTGCGTTAAAAGTGACTGTGCGTTGTAATGACCGTAAAAAAAACAAAAAACGACACCATCGGTGTTAACATTGGTTTCCTGTAAGGCTTCCTTTCATCGTTGTATTCTCTTTGAAACCGAGCTGGATTTTTTTATTTAAAAAAATGAAGCACAAAGGAAACGTGTCAAACTTGTGAACCAAAGAAATCAGTGGGTTTTTTTCCGACGTCAGCGTTGAAGAGTCCATCCACTCACCACAAGCGCCGAGACTCCTGTCCGTCAGGCAGCAGGGGCTTCCAGGTGTGGTCATACGATTACACCGAGACACAACAGGCGTGCACTGGGATCTGGGTTTCTAATTCAAAGGGGAGTCTTATGGGCGTTACTTGTTTGAGACAGTCACCGGGTTGCCCATGGAAACACTAGGTTGGAGGAGACTTATCTGTTTCCTCTTTACCATGCATCTGAAATTTTGGAGGCAGGACTAGCAGGTGCGGCGATAGTGATGAAAAGGGGCGTTGTGGTACCCACGCTGGTCCTGGAAGAACTGTTTAGGTTGGAGCCGGATGAGGCGATACCGTAGACACTGCGCGCAGATGTACAACGGCCACAGAACACAATGTTTCATGTGATCAAGGCGGGAAAGTCAACAAACGCATCCGCGTTAATCTCCAGCTTCAGAGACGCACATCACCTAAGCCCACAGCCGCTACGCATATCCGGTCACTGTGTTACCCTTCAATACGCTGCATCAACACCATGCACACTTGCGTTGAGAGCACGCTGCGTGCCTATGAACTACTACTTAAAACTTGACATCTATGAATCAAATTTCAGTCGTGGGTGTTAAGTATTAAACCAAGGGGGGGAAAAAATGCATTTTTTTTGTACTCCGATAGAATTGGGCCCAAGACGGTTTCTCCTATCATAAATAGATGATGCAAAAACAGAGCAAAAATTGTGTGCAGACAGGACCACGTCAGAAATGCACCAGGCTGTTAGGCTTCTTAACTCAACATAAAGTGTTTAATAGACTGCACTAAAACTCATGTTTGCCACACACAAACTCACAGGCACGTGATGCCCTTTTAATGTTTAATGTTTATTTCTAACTCTGGACCCCCTGATACTTTTTGTATATATTTGATTTTTTTTATTCATTGCTTTCTAGTGTTCTAAATATTGAGTTCATTGGTTCTTCTTGTCCTTAACATTTCATTGCATTGTTGACTGTGTTGACCTGCATATGATAAATAAACGAATCTGAATCTACATATGTAGGCAGTATGTGCACAGGCGACAGGATTATCATTACTGATTAAAGCCCTGAGCTTTGAATGTACTTATGTTTTATTTATTTATTTATCCTGTCCTGTCCGGTAGCTTAGTCACACAGAATGAGAGGTCTGGGTGCCCGCTGGCACCAGACAGATTGGCTCTGCACAGGAGGAGTCTGAAATACTCCTCTTGCTGTATGTCCAGCATTCCTTTTATTATATTGTATTAAATGAGGTTCTTGGATTCTGGGATTTCGGGCAGGACCTGGTGGGGTCGAGGACACAAAACAACAATACCAGTACAATAACAGTATTAACCAATTATTTGTAGGAGGACTTTATATTTTAAGGAGGTGGGCTTTATGAAAAAAAAAAAAAAAAAGCAGAAATAAGAGTCAGAGACAAAGATTTTGACTAAAGGCCCCAAGGCATGAAAAAATACAATTTTCTGTTTTTTTTAGTGATAGTGAAGGTCTGGGGGTCACATAAATATTGTCCCATTCATCAATCTTGTGATATTCGGAGAAACGCACACAGCCCGTTTTTTTGACACTCTCCCTTTGAAACGAGCCGACAGCACTTCCTTCTTTTTGTGAAGTCACACATAAGGCTCCGCCCACATAAATTAGCCAGCCCGCCCACGCTTCACGACATAGTTCGGTTGGCAACATGTCTAAGAGACGCTGTTGCACTATAGACGGATGCAAGAGGACTAATGTTTCTTTGCACAGCCTACAAAAGGGAAAACACGTTAGAGATAATTGGCTGAGCTTCATTTTTTCTCGGCTCCCACAGGATTTTAGCACTAACTTGCTCGTCTGTTCAGTTCATTTCAGCGCCGACTGTTTAATCAACCTGCAAAAAAAAAAAAAAAATACAATGCTGGTTTCGCGCAAAAAGTATTGATCAAGGAAACTTCTGTCCACACATTGTCTGGACCAACATCAACTCCACAACCGGAAAGTTAACAAGTGATATTTTCTCTGTCTCATCTAGACGGTAACATTTTGGTTGGTGAGTAGCCTGCCGACGATGACGTTAAAGCCGTTAACTGGATTGCCGAAAACATGGAGGCTAACGTTAGCCGTCACAAAAGTGTTGAGTAGGGATACAGAAAGGCAAGTAAGAGGAAGCTGTGGAACTATATTTAGCACTCGAAACCACAAATACATCATACTAGGGATATCAACAGTTAACATACAACCCTGAAAATTTTACAGCATTGAGCCTTTAAAAAAATGTTTCGAAAGGGGACAAACCCCTTAGAAAAAGGTTGCTAAGATGGCCAAGGGGATCTATAGTCCTTACAGCTGCGGTCCCAACTCACTGTTTCGTGTCATAAACCAAACCAAACTAGAAAATGAATAGATCTGTATGATAATTTTGACATGCGCAAACTTATATATAAAGAGTTTTAAAACCCTCAGACTCCTTTCGTAAGGTCTCGTTATCGGCTTGTTAGGCCCATGCCAACAATTGCCATCAGGAATTGTCAGCCGTTAGTATTTTTCAAAGCTTTTCAAATGTTCTGACTCTTCAAACCTCATGCCAACATTTGGCAGGAGTGGGCTTCTTCATGCGGCTTTGAAGAACTGAAAGTTATTGATGGCCACGATAGGACTACAGCAAAACCTGCAGCTTCACATTGTGAAGCATAATAGAACGTGCAGTTAAGAGGAACAGCAGGGATCAAGTTGAGGTCTCTGAGACAATGCAAACTTTCTGAGAGAGCCGCTTGCAGGACTGAAAGAAAAGCAGAGCCAGACCTCCCTATGACTGCAAACGACCTTGAGGAAGATTAATACTCACCTTCACACGCACCATATACACTCACCTGATAACAAGGGCAACAGTGAAGGTAAGAGAAACTTGTGTCAACGAGAAATGTGGTCTGTCTTATCAGACGCCCATATGGTTTGGTGAATGCAGAACAAACAAATAGCAAGGACGGCGGCGCTCAGGAGAAGCAAATGATAGCAGGACCGTTGTAACCCAGCGGCGGTGTATTTACTGGCAAATCCCCCAGTGTCCCCTCTTAGATACATTTAAATACTTTTACTACAAAGGGAAGTATTTACATGTTTACTTTCCATATTTTTAATGCTGGAGGTAAAAGTCAAGTGGTAAAAGTGAAGATTGGGGAGCAAAAAAGTTTGTTCTCGACTGTTGTTTCGTAACAGTTCGCCGAGTAAATATTAAACAAGGGGAGAAGAAAACACACTTCGAGTCTAATCTTACTCTGCAAACAAAACAGAATAAATAACATTTTTATGCTGGCTACAGACGGCTGGATTTAAGAAGTTGCGCTCATACGCCGCTTCACTGCACCGATAACCCAGATGGGTTGCGCGTACACTGGCACAGCAAATCACGAGGCAAGGAAATGTTTGTTCAGTGGGGAAACACGCCCCTTTTTGCGCGACGCTCCCCTTCTCAACAATGAATATAACAAACCAAAACCAAATATCCAACCGCAACACGAGGCCGAAAGGAAATACCTGCAGCAATATTCAACAATCAATATGTACAAAACACAATATGATCCAGTCCCCAGTGTTTCCAACGAGTTTGTTCAGCCCCCTGTCCAACTTCAAGTGTCCCTTGACGGGTATATTAACGTAAACGAATAAATAAACCAACAGCGCGGCCAGGTTGGAGCCATATTTCCAAAATGCCGCACCATTCGACCGACAGAGGACAGCCGTGATTTATCAGACGCGCTGTCGCTTCTCATTTTAACGGAAACCGGACAAAGGGAACCCGAGGGAGCGTCACTTCCTTACCTTTATACTTTTCTGAGATTATGGAAATTAGCAAATCGCCTGCATTTACATACCATGCATGTAACAGTGCCACTGTCCGACGTTACATCTGGTGTACATTTTTCACCGAAACATGCAATTACAAAAAAAAAAAAAACTATTCTATTTTGTCGCACACAGTTGAAGGCCGGGCAGCCATTACAATTTACACTGATGAGTTGTGTTAAGGCCTTTTTTCTATCCAAAAACAAGGTTTTTTTTTTTGTGTTTTGCCTTTCACGATATTTATAAAATTTTAGCTGCATATTGGGAGGCACTTTAGATCGTGATATGCAAGATAAATTCGGTGGATGCATTTGACATTTAAAGCTTTTGGGTGGGAGCGAGAGAGTCAACGCCGTTGTTACGTTATTTAAAGGGAAAACTGAGATGACGTCATGACCATCGGAGACCATCAAGATGTGGTCAACACACACCGCAGTTGTGTGTTGAAATGCCGTTGCTAACGGCTCGCGGCTTCGCCGGCTGAGCGATTAAAGGCAGGCAAGAATCTCACCTCTGTCTTTTTCTCTTCTTTGCTCCGTTCCTCATCATCTTCTTCATTCCTTTTGCTCCTGACATAATGTCTGCAGTGAGAATACCAAGCTCGGAAAAACCGACCCCATAAACCTTAAGCGACAAAGTGCAAGAACAGACAGTTGTCGGCCCTTCTCCCAATAAATCAATCTGCCGTTAAAATAATTCTGAAGCTGCTATTTTAAGGCCAAAGAGTTTATCGTCGGAGTCTTAATTGCTTTTGGATGTTTATCGGCGGGGGCAGTTTATGATTGGATGACAACATCTGCCATTATTGAGTTTTTCGGCCTAAAGGAGTGCTTAACAAAACTGTGGATGTGTTTTCCATCTTCTTAAACATTCTGACCTGACAAGGATCCCGGTGCGATTGAAATGATGTCACTATTAAACATTGTGCAAAGTCATTACTTTTTTTTTTTTTTTTTAGTGGATGCTGTTTTTTTATTAGCCTTTGCAGAACGTGGGGCCTTTAACCACCCTCCTCTTGTTTGAGATCATGTCCACCAATTCCCATTTCTGCTCAATCATCAAATATTTGGCCGCAGCGTCACAAAAGTTTGGATACTTGACAAGCCACAGCGACTGATCGTTCTTTATTACTCCTTGTTATGGGGGAAAAAAAAGAGGGCAGTGATGCCTGCATCACTATAGCAGAGATTCTGCCCGTATAGGGGATTTAAGTCAAAGCCTTGTTATTAAAGCCCATTGATTCACTGTCATCATAATCTCACCTCAGCAGACAGCTGATCTCTTATTGGAACACATTTGGAGTCATTTGTTTGCCCGGTGATTAGCCTTCTGGGTGCACAAATGACAGAGGCTTTAACGAGTGTGAACATATCACATGCTACTGTAGATGGGAGATGAATACATATTCCAATACACTGATCCAAGTGGGGCTGTGGTTGAGTATTGTTGATCTCCAAGTCCAACATGTTGGAAATACCGAGACTTTTCTATACACAGTGGTTTCCTGCTCTAAATATTAATGATCTTTTTATTTCCAAAAGCTTCTTGCGATGCCGCATTCATGACTGTAAGGAATAAATGAAATAAATGCTCAGTGTGTTTTAATAATTCTCTCTGCACTAATTTGGAATATGCAAATACTCACTCTGACTAATGCAACTATTTTCTATAATTCATATGTGCTGACACAACAGTCTAGCAGCGGCATGACGTAGGGGTTTAGCAGACAAATCTGTGACTTAAATGGATGTGGGATTATACGGAATCTGGTTGAATATGTAAATCGAGCATGTAAGTTATCTCCTCTGGAGAGGGATGGCTTTGGAAATGGAGACAATACAATGCGGCATTCGAGCGCATACACACACAGACACAGCCACACACACACACACACACAGACACACACACACACACACACGCACACGCACACGCACGGACACACCTTTCAAGCTGCTGTGAATTCTTCATGAGAGCAGATGCGTCCCCAGCGGACCAAGTGGAAGTCCCTTGTTGAGCTAAAGGCTTCTGTTCCTGTTTAAACACCATTTACGTGTCTCTCTTGTCGTTCTTTAACCACCCACCCTCCATAGTGTCACTTCATATCTCAGTCAGCGCGATAAGACACGCGATTATCCTCAATCATCCTGACCTGACTTTGATTCCGGTCGTGTCTTGGACGGCGTGAAGGCAGGGAGAAGGGCTGATGTCAAAGTGTTCGGGTATGTGGCCTGAATGCATGAAGACAACACGCCTGCTCCATTACCCCCTCTGTCACATTCTGTTTCATACGTCAAACTGATAGTGAGGCTCGTTTGGCTATGAGACATGTAGGATTATGCACTCGCAAAAGATGGACAAATAGAACAGACAGATCTGTTATGCTTGGTTATCAGGGGGCTTCAGGGCTGTCAAAACATTGCCTCATCCACTTATGAACACTTCCAGACGGCTGTTGGTTACCATTCTTTTCCTGAGTGTTTACTCGTCATGCAGAACCCATGGCTGAATGGACACTACAGCTACGTAAGCGGCAACATGAGTCCAAATCTGCCCATGCTGTTGCTTGCCCTCTTCAAGCAACACTTGTCCTTCGAAGTCGGAATGAGGGTACAAAAGGCCTTGAGCCTTTATTGCTCCTCAACTCAGACACCATTATCGCAATCGGCGGCTGTTGAGCAGAGTAACGGCGCCGTATTGATGTAATTACACTGCTGAATACATGATTATTAATTTTAGCCCACA
>CAAKHG010027052.1:13793-28072 GCA_901007715.1 Dactylopterus volitans | reverse complement strand
GGATTAGATTAGGTTCAGGCTCAGTTCAGGCTTAGGTTCAGTTGCTTTATCTGCACCCATGGCTAGTTTTGATTTGCAGAGCGTCCAAATTTTACTCATCAGGCACAGCTGTGATGGAAAAATGTGCACACTTTCTCAATCACTGCAATCTATACCGTCTATAGAGTCAGCTGGCCTGATCCTTAATACATGCCTCTTTTTCTTCGACAAAAGAAAGAAAAAAGAAATCACTTGTGAACGTCCAGCTATTTCTGAATTACATCACGTCCGCATGCAGCTTAAAGGTTAAATGACCCCTAACGCATGACAAAACACTCTCCCCATTACCTTCTCTCAGGGAAGAAACTGCATAGCATTGAGGCCATTGACTAGGATTCATTCAAAAATCTGCCACAACGCGCAATCGCCTTCAGAAACACGAACGCACGCACATGCACATCTGCAAGCAAAACATTCTCTTTATAAATCACGACCCACCTGGAAATGAGCAGCTTCACGTTTCACTGTGCCCGCGCACTCTCCCGACCATAAACGGTTAAAGAAATGTGCCTTGTGCATGGAAAGCAAAAGATATGAACCTTCTGATCAATGGCCCTTTACTGTGACTCATGACAGCAACTGTGAGCAAGACCAAGGAAATGATTTATTCAGACAGAAATCAAGGTGCTTGTGGGTGAAGTGGATGTTAGAATAAATTGCTTAGGGGCCACAATCAGGACACCTCGAACACTGGTTTCCTCCCAATTCTTCCTTGACAGAGCATCCCTCCTTTCACACATGTACACACACACACACACACACACACACACACACACACACACACACACACACACACACATATACTGTTATTTCACAACAATCAGACTGATTTCATGATATGCAAAATGATCGTTACAATCAGCGGTGACCTCCTTTATAATAACAATGCATCATTTAAATGTTATGTTGTGCTTGGCCTGCATGACGATTTGGACGCATAGCGCTTGTGTGACACAACGCACACGTGTATGCGCAGGCGACTGGAGGAGAAAAGTGTGCGTGGCAGCCATTGTGGCGTCTTCGGTGCGTGGCGGTTTTTACGCACAAATATCGCGCGTATATGCCACACGAATCCGCTGTGCGGTTCCATCCCATTTGGTGTTAATTTGGATTTATAAAGCGGCAATGAAAATGTCATCAGTCAGGGGACTTAAGACGGTTGAAGCGAAGAGTGTTTTCGTGATTCATATCGGGAAGAGCGAGCCAGAATCTCTTGAATCCTCCACCTGCCAGATCCTGGCAGCATCCAGCAATGCAGCAGCTGCGATGCGCCACAATGTAACCACATATAAGTAGCAGGTACATGTTATTATCAAGCAGTCGGGCCCCTCATCTGCTCCCCAATCATGGTGAATGTAATGAGCCTCTGATAAATGATAAATGCTGATTAAATACTGAGAGCAATTTGATTTATATCTTTTTCTAATGAAAAGTTCTCAGGGAACAGTCATGACTCACTAACACAAATAACGCCACCGGTTTCCTTCTGATGAATTGGATCTATATTTACCATGATGTACGATATGGAATGAAGAGTGTGAGCGGTATTGTTATGCTCATAATGATGCGTCTCACAATTAATTCCTACAATCTGGGCCAGAGTTTGCGCACAGGTGCGCACACGCTCCTGTCGGGTTTGCTCCATAAATCTGCACTTTTGCGTAGGATGTGGAGTGCGTCACTCTCAGACCCTGTTTTGGTGCGTACGCGTTTATAAGTGAGGCCCCAGAGCATCAAAATTCCACAACAGACCTAAAATAAGATGCCTCCTAAACTCTTGACTGGCCGGGGTGCACGAACTCCCTTGACACATGCACAGTTTACTTGTCATTTTGAAGCAGCAATAAAGAGAATTGCTGAGGAACTTCTGTGGTAGTCACAGGACGCTGATGCGTTTAAATCAGGGTGAACTGGGACTATTGCGATGTTATTCGAAGAGCAAAACATAATTTCGACACAAGACTGGCAGACAGAGAGGGACATGTTTTAACATGAGCTAAAAGACTTTTGGCTCGACTGCGACCTCCCTCGTGATCTCATGACTGTCAGAGACCATCAGGATCTGGACCCGCAGCAGTTGTGTGCTAAAATAAGGTTGCTACCAGCAAGCCCTTTCACAGACTGAGTGACTAGCAACAGGTAAGGACACTCTACAGTTCTGCAATTCATTTAGCAAACACTTTTGTCCAAAGCGACGTACATCTGAGACACATTCATACACTGATTGTGGAGGCTGCGATGCCAGATGCCCACCTGCTCATCAGGAGCACTTAAGGGTTCAGTATCTTCCCCAAGGACACTTGGACACGTTCTCTGGCAGAACTGAGGATCGAACCAGTAACCCTCCAAGTACTAGACGGCCACTCCACCGATATCAACTCTCCCTTGCTTCCTCCATCCTGTCCTCCACGGTCTTTTCACGCAAACCACGATGTCTGCGCTGAGAATTCTGCGCGATAGCTTCTAGCAGTGTAAGATGTGGTATGTAGGAGCGTGGGCACCGCCAGCGAGAGACGCGAGCCGCCTAAATCAAGTTCCAAAGTGCAATAACAGAGGCTCGGGATGCTGTTCTCCCATCAGAATTATTCCGAAACTGTTATTTCCAGGTGTTTGTTGCCGCCTCGCAGACATTGCCCGTTTGTATCAGTGTCGTGAACACCACTGTTCGCTGTACTGTTTGTTTATGTGTTCACTTCCTCTATATGCTATGTCATCTGTCTCCCGCGTGACGCCTGAGCACACCGAAGCAAATCCCAAATCAAGTGCAAGCTGCGGCGGCACAAACTATTTTGCTCCTGTCTGAAGTTTTAAACTGCATTATCGCCCTTATCCTAATTGACAACACCTGTCAAGCACGCACTGCCACTCAGCTCAAGAACCTCGTTATGATCCAAAGCAGATTCCGGCATCCAAATTCGGCAGGAACATCAGCAGTCTGTGCAGGCTTGCGGGCTGTTAGCAACAGTCATTCTTGGAGAGGTGTATTAGTATTCTGCGCGAACGTCACTCCCCATCCAAAAAGAGCACCATTGTCTCATATCGAACCGCAAGCCTTAATGATGTATTATTCCTCCCCCTCCCTGATATTGTGACAGAGAACACCTTGAATAGAGGGGTGATCTTTCTCCACAGCATTTATCAAAGCTGCAATATGGCCCGAAAGCACGGGCAAACAGAGATATACTGAACGGCTGGTTTCTAGTTCAAATTGCTCCATTCTCCAAATGAAATTACATTTAAGGTTCTTCTGCAGAGAGCTGTGGTTTGGCATTGAGATGTGCTGATTTATTTATAACTCTTTGGTTGCTTTTTCCACATCGTTTAACACCGGGCGCCGGCGGTTCACTGCAGTGCAAAGGATGAGTGTTTGACCGTTTGCTGTCTGGCAGCTGGAAAAAAAAGTTAGTGTCTGGGTGTAAGAGGAACACCCAAATATCTCCATGGCTTTGATGTGCATGGGGTTTGAGAGGAACCCTGCTGCTCTGCCAGTTAGTCTCGATTCACACTATGGAGGAATAAAAAAAAAAAAAAGAGCTGTAAAAGACGCTGTAAGTGTCTGCATACTCCCGTTGAATAAATTATTTTGACAGTAAATTCTTTGAAAGATTGTGGGACTGATAATAGGACAGAGTGCATGACAGAACAGGTAGGGTTCTCCGGCAGACTCCTCCTGCTGTGGGGAACGTCATGGTTCTGTCTGCCGCCAGATGAAAGCGAAGCAGCAGGGTCTCAATCCTGACTCAGCATGACGCCGGGAGTGAACCAAGCCATTTCAACCAAAGCTCATGTCACCAAAGAGATTAATTGGCTCAGGGTGTCTTCAGAATACGACTGATTGGCTCTCGCCTTCATTGAAGCCGTTATCTCATTGGCTCAGGCACTGCTTAGGGTGGAATGAAAGCCTGAGACCTTTCAGCACTCCAACTTGATATCTGACAAACCTTTTCTTCCCTTTGTCTCCTCATAACGTCCAAGACTTTGATAGCACTGTTTGGGCTGAACGTAATGAACGTCCATTAATTAACGTCAGTTATTGCATGTTTCATCTCATGTAGCCATCTGATGGTCACATATTTTGTAATGATAAGTCTGATTAATTTTGGTCAATTAACTCCGATTCAACGGTTTTATAAGGCAGGTATACGAGAGAATCTTGGTCCTCTAATAGGCTGATAAATTCCTAACAGTGCTGGTTAACGGTACAGTTAATGAATTGGAAACATGCGAGTTCTCCATCAATCAGCCGCAGCCACGTGTAATTACAATATGAATTATCAAAGCTTTGAAGTAAATGTCTAATAAAAAAAACATTACTGAAGGTAATTTACTGTGATACTGCTGACACAAATTAAGGAATTCAATTTGAGGCTGGTTGAATATTCATAGATTGAGATAATCATAGATCGAGACTACTTTCGCTTTTTGAAAATGTGCAAATAACAACGAACTGGGCCGTCTGACCACCGGCCCCGCCCCTCAGCCTCTTCTGCAAACCTCCCCCACCAGACTCTCAGAGACCTCTTTTCTGGTATATTTCTTTGTTCCTCTAGTTAATCTGAGGCTCACTGTTGCATCTGACTCCTGCTTCCTTTCGTCTCCTTCGCGTCGGATGCAACGTTTGGACCTGGCTGATGCAACAGAAGCCCTTTTTTTATTTTGGAAGCCAAGATGAGTCCAGTGTTGCTTGTGGAGTCCATGTTGTTCGTTGCTCTGGGGTCAGAGAGTGATATGAATACAGAGTGATACTGGGTGATGGCAGCCAGTTGTTGCACATTTATGTTCTCCCACATTACCATCTGGTGCCTTTATAACATTAAAGATCCTAATTTTGATTTTGTTATGGTTTATCGGGACTCGACCAAATGCTTAATGCATTGCCCTTGACCCAGATTTCTGTGAAATTTGCAGCAAGAGTAGGTTTTGTTATTGAAATAATAATCTGTGTCGTTGTCGGTTGTGCTCCATTAAATTCCAACCAGGCTGTTTACATTGGTAGCTACTGGTTCTATACTGGTTTTACTATGGTGCTTTGCTTCTTTGCTGTACTGCAACTTTACAAAAGTAAAACTTCATAACTTCATAAGCAAATCATTTGAGTGCCTAAAATTTCAGTGATTGGGCAGATTGATCTCATGAAGGACTTCCAAGTCATTTCAAGTTATAAGTCGTGAGGTTGTTTGAGAGAGGGACTTAACCAGACTCGTCTGTTTGCCAAACAGGTTTTGTCCTTGTAATTGGAGCCAGCAGGCATTGACCTCAGTGTGAAAGTTGCAGTCTGAGACAGAAATGTCAACCCCCGCCATCAGAGCTCGACAATAACCATAATGAAGACTTTGTTACCACAGCAGTTAAACGTTCATCAACTGATTGAGTGTGCAGATATCTTGCAAATGGCGGTGGGGGGAGTCCGGATAAGTGCCGTGTATGGAAATCATTATTGATGATCAGGCCCCTGGATGAAAACCATCAACCTCCCGACTTGATGGATATTACACTTGATGAGACCTCGGGCCAAGTGTGAGAGGGTTCACAGAGAGGGCAGCACACAAGTAGCATTCACTTTGCCGAGGCATTGGTGAAATTATCCCAAGTAAATGTGGGTATGAGGCTTTAACATCATTTATTAAGTATCTAGAAGCAATATGAAAACAGTTCATACATGTTTTTAACACTCTATAAGAAAGTTGTCATCAAATAGTTTTATTAAAGTATTTGTCAACAACTGGGTCTCCTTATATGACTCGAGAGACAGAGCAAAAAGAAAAAAACGGGAATATAATATATAGAATTACAAATGTTGACATTGCATACTATCAGATTAATCATTTATTTTCTTTCTTTCTTGAATCTTGCCTTATTCAAGCAGGTTACCAAAGAGAAACCTGCAAAGAGTAGCTGTTACAATGGTAGATCACTGATGAACAAACATCTGAAGAGCATTTTTTTCAATGAACACATAAAATACTTGCATATTGACAGCCGTAAAACCGATGGAGTTCAGAAATAGAAACACACTATCTTGAAGTTCAAGGTCAGTCTGTGCTCTGTTCTGTCAGTGCGGAGAACCGACAGAACCCCCAACTCTGCTTAGATATCTGGAACAACAGGTTGCCAAATGTCCAGAGAAAAAAAATAGGATTTCGATATTTTAAGAATCCATAGGATGTTTGTGAAGAAGGGCAAGATGCCATCGGCTTGTGTACAATCTGGACAACGCACAGGACAAAAGCAAAATATCCTGATTATTGACGCTGCCGTCTTGCACTGGGGCGACGCTGTGTAAACGTGTCATTAAAAACTACCTAAAATGACAGAAGCCATCTTTGGGGAAAGTTATGACATTTTAGTTAGAACCAAGTCTCATCCACTAACAAGGAGGCGGGATACATCACCTCTAAAGCAGCCAACCCCCATGAGGCAACGCAGATCCTTTGGCTTCACCTTTGTGGCGGATGACACATTTTCTAGTTCATAAATATGTCTATGAAACATACCGATGACTGAGGCGGTGTGCACATAAAGCCAACCAGTTCAATAGTTTGTTAACAATTTGAAAAGCACTTTCTGCAACATCTGTATTGTCTGAACACCCCCCCCCCAAAAAAAAAAAAAGCAAATATAAGATAAACGACAAAACACATTTGATCTGATTCTCTAATGGACTACAAGTGAGGGATTTCAATGCTAACTGGTGGGCTGGGTGCCTGCACAGTGAGGAGCATGTGTGTGGGGGCGGGGGGGGCTACTGTGCCCCTCTAATGCATTATGCTCCCCCAGCAAAGCTTATCACCAGCAGGTAAAATGTTGGAGACACGCAGCGGTAGCGCACGTCTGTCTGCAGTCGTCCGCGGGGGCCTACGGAGGCGGGAGCAGCAGCTAGGACTGCACAATGTAGGAGAATTACAGGCCGACGGAGAAAAGCAGGTCAAATGTGGGAATATTACAACATATTAGTAATGCGATGGTCCGTTAACCAACCAAATACAGTCAGCATGAGTCATGATCACATTTTGATTAATTTCCTCAGTTTGCCAAGCCGGCTCTGAACAATACATTGTTTTTTTTTTTTGTGTGTGTGTGAAGTGCTATTCCTGCGATGCATAATAGAGTTTCTCACAGCTCTGATCTAATAGTGTGATTATACCATTACATGCAGCGATGTAAATAGAATTATATGTAGCAAGAAAAAAAAAATAGGCTTCTGACACCAGTTCCTTCATTATTTTACAAATATAAAGACAGAAAGATTCAATCCTCTTAAGATTCAGAGCTCTGTGAGTGCTCAGCTAATTGTCATTCACATCAAGTGCTTTGGAAGGGCGCACTCTCTGCTGGGATATCTCTGGGAGGTTATCTTGAATGGAAGAAATCCTTGGAGAAGCAGTATTGATCCGGCCCACTATTTCACACAATGCTCCACCGTCACCATAAAATTGTTGGCAGGAATATGGCCATTTCTTTTCATTTGGGGCTTAACACTGGGTCCTCAAGAGAGGCTGGGCAAAGGCTCTTCTTATTCCATATTCAGTCTCCCTTCGGGCCATATCATAAATGCCATCATATGCAAAAGAGGACTTCTGCATGCCCGGCAGTATAAATAGACCTGAACACTCAGTCCTTTATCACTGAAAATAACCTTAACACCTGGCACAGTTCTGGCTTATCTCTAAGATACGACCTTGACATGTCAGTTATAATGCAATTTGTGTTGCTTAACTAAAGCTGCTTTGCCGTCACGTAAAATAAGGACCGTCAGTTATGAGGGATGATTGATAAAAAATTACAAAGACGTTTGAGATTCCGGTGTTCAAATAGACGCAGGCCATTAGCAGCTTTAGCTAATAGCCCCTGACAGGGCAAATCTTGATATTGTTTGATATTATATCCTGGTGGCCGGTCAGTCGGCTTGGCAGGGCTCAAAATTCTTCGTTAACATCTAATTTGTAGCCTAATAACTCCAAACCTAATGCCATTCTGACCGTATAAAATAACTGGACAAAAGCCAATATGACTTCACCCATTGGTTTGTGGATTCCCATATTGAAGCAATGCCATATTGGCTGTTTTTTGTTTTGTTTTGTTTTTTGCAACCAGTAGTGGCCACATGTGCAATATCCTCTCCTCTACCCACAACTGCACTATTTTTCTTCTTTAAACCTGCATTTGCACTATCCATATATTTATATGTATATGTATAATCTGCAACCAGTATATGCACATGTGTATACTTGTGTAAATATATATACATATTTTCCATACATACATACCTCTTATACATATATAATCTTTTGTATTTTCTATGTTGTGTTTTTGTATTTTCTATACTGCATATAGTCCTGCTGCTGTTAAACAAGGCAAATTTCCCCCATTGTGGGATAAATAAAGGCATATCTTATCTTATCATATTTTTGTTGGAGCTGAAGACGCGCTCCCCATCCTGATTCAGCCTGCCATGGTTGTAAATTTGCAATAACCACGCCCTAAATCATACTCTGGTTTATTGTTGGTTTTACACTGATATGGGTCACACAAAGGTGTCACACCCATTAGAAAGAATACATGTAAAAAAAAATGGCTTCGCTTTTGAGATTTTGAGTATGTCCAGTTGTTTCTTGTTGTCGGTTTTTAGCTTTAGCTGGACTATGATTAATGCTGATTAGGAGAAGGCAGCGTGCCAATGTGACAAACATAGATGGCGAACATGGCAAACATTACGACAAAATCTTATCATTGAGGTATCTGAGGGCGGTGTGCTGGCATTTCGCTGAAACTGAAAAACCCAGGCTCACAGAGCTGCTGGCAGGACTTGCTTTTTCTACATACGGCAGAAATGTGGCGCAGTGCCATGAACTCGGGTTTCAGGGTGGATCTTTGGAATCACGATCAAAGAAACAATACGAGTGTGGTGTCATGTTACGTGAAAAAAAAAAATAAAGAACAGCAGGCTCACTTGTTTTTGCCTTGAATGAATAACCCCAGTATTGACCCAAAGGGAGTTGGAATTCCTACAGAAAATGTGACAATATTTGGAATCTCCTGACTGGAGTTTTGATGCATCTAATGAATACATTTCATAACGGGGACTGCAGGGCGAAAAACACCTGATGTGCCTTAGAAAGTAAATAGGTGAGTCACATTTGCATTTATTATCCCGGAGCTATCCCACAATGTGGCAACCCAAAATTGCATGCCATTTCAGACCCCTAGTTTGGACTCTGTATGACTGTCTGTCACTGCATTCATACCGCAGACCCCAAAGTTATTCTCCCCATGGTGACGGATCAAAGACTCAAGAGAATTTCATATAGGAAGCCGTATCCTGCCCGACCTTGAGCACCGCAGTAATTTATTCTCAGCTTTCCAAAGAACTAGAACACGGAATGATATTAACATCTGCCGGGTCTCCAAAGAGCAATCTGATAGGGTGTGTAAGACTGTGGCGAGACAGAACACAATGATGCTCAAGGGTTTGTTTTTCTTACGACAAATACAAACCCTTGCATAATAACGGTATTTTTTCTCTTGTATTATTAGTATTATCCTCTTTTTTTTCAGTGATGTTAAAAATTTTAATTATTTCTTTTAAGTCAACTTTTAATACTGTTATGATTCCAACTGCGCACTGTCTGTAGGGATTTTAGTGGCGGGCAACAATGTGGGCTGCTAGAAAGAGGAAAAACTATGCCAGACACAGGCGATTTCAAAGTTTGATCAATAAATAATTATATCATCCAGCAGGATCTTTTCCTTTATTGACCACAGAATGTCTGATAGACAATTGTCAGTGTCTATTTGCCAACTAAATATGTATTTCTATCCAGGAAATGTCAGAACGCTTCCATTTGACACAATACAACATCTATTCCAGCCTGAATCAAATATCATTGTGACGCATTTGCATCCAAATATTAATTTGCTAAAGGGCAGCCATGTCATTTTTAGTTTTCTTCATGTGGATCCACATTTATATTCAGGATATGAAAGTAACCAACAAGATACCACTAGTTCTGCCCTTTGTGAAAAACGCGTGGTGCTCCTATAACCCTTATAATTAAGTGGAGAGGATGAAGTGCAGCTATATTTTAAGACACTCAATGAGGAAAAAGTCTTTTACAAAAATTAGAGTAGAATACAATACTTATTATGTTGTAGCTGACGGGCAAGTGCATTTATACACCACAGCCCAGAAAACACAACCATGCCGAATACACCTTCGGATATCAGGGCATGAAATGCATCAGGCAATCGCCAACAGCAACCTGCGTAATGAAAAGTCCACACAATACACATGCATGAGGGCACTCCTCATAGAAAAACATCATTTTAAAACAATAATTATCCAGTCACTGACTCGGGGTTTTGGTAACAACTCTGGACTAATGAAAGATGGGAGGCAGACTTACATTGAATATTGATTAAATGTTGAATTTAAAATATCTATTAGTCGGGTACACGGGGAAATACAGATGCACTTCTCAATGAATAACTATCAAGTGCTCAGTCAGAGCACAGCATTTTATTTTCAAAATGTATAAAAGGAAATCTGGGAGCGGGATTTGGCCAGATTGTGTGACTGTTTGGCAAATGATTGACACGGCCCACCGTTCAGGACCCCTTAGCAGAATTTTACTCTGTGCCCCGGGGAGGTCAGGAGCAGCTTACTCATCGTGGCATCTCCTCTGCCACTACGGCTTCATGAATAATAAAACAGACAAACAAACAGGGATCCATCTTTTTTATGGCATAAATGGTTTAGGTCCCCCTGAAATACAGCACTCGCAGCAAAAAAGAACACAAACAGACATGCAACACTAGAATTTCATCATCTCGCCAATGCACATGAATTAACTAGTGATGTTTCCCGCCGTCAGTGACACATCCCCCTTTGACTGCCAATCATTCACGTTTTTTGCTGAAATATGTTACGCTCATAGACCGTGACTAATCAAAATCCCAGCTCTTGTGAATATTTGAATTAAATGAAATTAACATAATGAAACAGTCAGCCCTGTTTTAAAGTCATCTCCAGTCTGCACGTTATGGCTGCTGTCACAGACAATCAACCCGGCAACTCAGACTTCCATGCCAGCCACCAGTGGGCATAGATAACTTTGAATATTTGATATGCACTTTTAACTTTCAATATACCTCTATAATGCATTAATAATGAAGACAAGAGAAAGCAGAACGACGCCACTGCATCCTGCACATGTCAGCCGGAGTGTCGTCAAAGTTTTTTTTGCTGAGGCTGTAACCGGAGGACGATACTGGAGGAATACGACAGACTGAGCTCTCGTTTCAGCTCTTGTTACCAGAAAATCAAATATAACAACTGACCAAAGTAATGTCAACCCAAAGTCCTGTGTTTGGTGTTACAGCAGAATGCTTTATAGAAAAGGTTATTGGCTTGTGTACTTCAAAGGTAAGTATGTTCTCACTGTAGTAGGTGAGTGTATTATTTACTATCACAAGCTTCACCACAATAAGATATTATATTGATTTTAAAGGCAGCGATAACATGGATTGGATTCAGTGACGTCCTGATCATCACGGTGAGGACATCATGGTATGGTACGTGTGGTCATATGATGAATACATCTGCAGGGGAAAAGTCGGTCACATATGGCAGTACCCGCTTTCCAATCCAGGTGGCGGTTACGCACGTTGAAGCGGTTTGTTGACTGCCATTACACAGCAGAAGAAGATGAGGAGCTAAAACCCAAGAAGCAGGAGAGTAATACTGGCCAGTTTAGACACGCCTGCGTCTTTTAAATCAGCTGTCTTGGGAACATTTTGGGTTCTCTGTGGACGATAACAGCGACGGTCGATGTCGGTGTTGCGGTGCGTCAGCAGGAACGTGCTTATGCATATTGGATGGCGTCACCCAGATGTGCTGATCGCCGGAACTCGGTAAAAAGGAGAAAGGAGTTCAAATAACTTATCCCTGCTGTTGTTTAGAAGACTCTACATGGGAAAAGCAGACAGGAAAAGACACAATTCTGGTTTTATTGCTATTTCAACATGTACAGTATATGTGTCCATATACATTCACAGAGGACCCACATTCTGGTGTCAAAGACCCATATGCAGTAGCAGAGGACCCATTTGCAGCACTAGAGGGCCCATATGCAGTACAAGAGGACCTATATTCAATAGTGGAGGACCCATTTGCAGGACCAGATGACCCATATGCAGTGATAGAGGACCCATATACAGTACCAGAGGAACCATAAGCAGCGGTAGTTCCTGCATTTACCAAGGTACACAAGTGATGACAGAGTTACGTAAGAGTTTGTTAACCTTTCAATTTTAAAATATATCGTGCTGTAAGTGACACAAATCGAAACCCTACTAATGCATAGGTTGTATTTCATATTAATCTACTTATGTTCGACTTCTACTTGTTCACTGTCTACTGTTTAACACACTGCGGGCTGCACCACGCGTCTCAGGTACTTCTGAAGAATGTGCTTCTTTACTTGCCGGTCAGTGCCAATATGGTGGCAGGTGATCAGTTACGTCTGTGTTGCACGTGGCGTCCGTCCGCGCGTAGTCACGGCGACTCGCTCTGCGCTCGTTAACTCACGTTTGCAGCTTCACCTCTGACCTGTACGGTCCTGGCATGCAGCTTTCACCGACGTGCAGAGTAACCCAGCGTTCTCAACCACACACTCTCGGGCCTCGTGTCTTTGCGGATGAAGTAGCAGTTTTTGCAGAGCAGAGCCGGTCGGAGCTGGTGGAGCACACGTCTGACGCGGAAACGCGAGCGGCGCTACCACGGTGGGTCAGTGCCGTTTTTTTTTTTCTTTTCAGGTGTCTGGTCGAGTTTGTTGTGTTAAGTATTGTTGAGTTATTTTTTTCCCCTGAATACAAAATATTTTCCTTATGGCTGATTTATCCCAGATAGGAGAGTTAATAATGTTCGGAGCATCTTTTTCTTGGCGGTTGCCTTGACCTGCTTCTGGATTCTGTACGACGGCGAGCATGTTCTGGAGTAATCAGCAGGACGTAGGCTGGGTGGAGACGGTGACAAAGATGTGTGCTGGGAATTTCAAAATAAAGGCTTCCTTAAAGAACACAATATGTATTGATTTTTTCTTAAAAAAAAATAATATATATATATATATATTTAAGAAATGCATCAATGCTATTTCATCATTAGTTAATGGATCGAAATACTGATGCAGAAACAGAGAGTTGATTTAAATATAATAGATAATAGAAGATGATGAAATAAGAAATATGTTGAAATAAAAATGATGAAAAACACGTGCAAATATATATTAGCATTCAAATGCTGCTCATAGTTTATATTTGTGTTTTTTCATTTTCTATGGCACATTATATACAGATAAATTGTGACCTTCATTTCTGAAAAAAACAAAAAAACAAAAAATAAAACAAAGGCGGCAAAAACTGATGAACCAGGGTCACACTATGAGTCAGATCAGCTACAACAGCAGGCTGTGTTCTATTTCAGCTGTTTTCTACGGGCTAACTTTGTTCCTCATTCCTCCACCATCAGTTCATGACTGCTTGTGACAGATAAGTGGGAACCAGTGGAACAGTGTTTCCAGCAAGGCCAGGAAGCGTGCCTAATCCTATTTTAAAGAACTCCACTCGGAGAAGCTGGCTGATATCCGCTCCAGCCAGAACCAAAGCCTGGAGATACTGTTGCCCTGCTAGACCCTTTAAGATCTGGACCAGGGAGACGAGGGGAAGCCGAACAGAACTACGCAGATGGTCTCATGGGCTGTTCGGTGGGTGCCACGTCGGAGCTGCACTGGAGGCATCAACAGTCAAGTTGTAAATGCATTATGTGTGGCCAACACTGGAGGCAAGGATGGGATCATGGAGGGAACAGACGGGGTGAAAAAAGAAAGATAAACTGCACTTCAGGCTGAGGAAGAAAAGAAAGGACAAACTGCCAGGGCCAATTAGATGAAGGAAGGCGGTGGTGGCTGGTGAGACACTTTGAGGGTGGTTCTGTGCACCATCTGACCCATTAACAGCCACCATCATAATCCAGCTTACTGTAGTTGAGGAGGACCGTGTTACTATTTTCTATAGAAATATCAAGAGCATATTAATTACAATGTGAAAGTGGCAAAAGCACCGGGTACAATGCACCTTACAAATGCCATGTACTACAGTGTTCATGTTATTTATGATACTGTGTGTGTGTATGTGTGTGCGTGCGTGTGTGTGTGTACACCCTATGTCTTGTCTTTTTGAGCTAT
>CAAKHG010027048.1:0-11850 GCA_901007715.1 Dactylopterus volitans | reverse complement strand
GAAAAAAAAAAAAAAAAAAAAAAAAAAAAAAAACATGAAATTTGATTTTTGCAGTTCAGATCCAAACCACATCTCAAGGTGGTTTCAAATGTGATTCATATTGGATTTTTTTTTCTTGGCTTTGGCTGTCGAAATCAGATTTCAAAGCATCTTTTCGCTCACTTGACAAGCAACAACACTGTCATGTCCAGAGTAGTGACGATGCATCAGCATGGTTGAGTAGCAAAGCCACAGTTGGAGCAGCTCTGGCGGTATGGAGGACAGACGCTGTAAGAACTGGCTTGTTTTGCCACTGCATTGTGAAGCCCGTCATGACTGCAGCCTCCACTGAGATTGTCTGGTGTGACTTGACAGTGCTGTAGTTGAGAGGGGGAGATGATGGACCTCTGAGCACTCTCTATTCTCAGGCTTCCATATGAGCGAGCAGCGTTCTTATGCATATGTCGATTGCATAGCAACCCGTGTAGATAGGTTGATTAGACCCGGGCATTCAAATCCAATCTGATCACTTGCAAATGGCAGTGTGGACAGTGTTTGTTTGCCTGTAAACGAAGCCTTAGTTTTCCAGCTTGCTTTCACAGCTTATTTAATAGTATGTTTGCAGGAACAGCCTTAGCTTTATTCTCAGGCCATTTCATAGTCATAGATGGGCACGAAAATATGCAATAATGTGCTTGCGCAACACTGCGTGGGTTAATGAGCGTGGTTCTTTTTCTCCTTTTGAAGTTGGCTTCAGTGAAGATGCCGTCCTCTGATTTAGCTCCTGTTTAACAAATGCCCTCTAATCAGAACTGAATAATAATTTCCCGCCCTTCTGTTTGATGAGTTATTAAAGAACCTTACTTCCTGTGATAATGATCAGCCTCTTACTCACAGTAGTGATACATGGGTTTGAAAAATCACATTTCATCACTCATACGATAAAATGGGCAGAGCTGGGATTCTGAACAGCCTTTTTTTTTATATATATCGTGAGTGGATTTCCCCCCGCCCCCCTTCAGTTTCTCACTAACTAGCTGTGAATGTATGCGCTCGTGTTGACATTGATGTTATCGTTCACATGCCTATACACACCGAGTCCTGCTGTTCTCTGATGACACCATATTGATCATTTGATAGGTAAAATAACCAGATGCCACAGGGCACGCTACAATCACCCACAAGCTGTGATTCCATGCTATACTGCCATCGATTGGGCGCAATATATTTTCGTTTTGTATGTGTGCCTGCTATCCTGCATCGATGCCACATGACCTTACACTGTAAGTTTCTAAAGGTGATATTAAGAGGAAGTTTTCATACCATATTAGTCAATCTGACACAGGGCTGTTGCTTGGACGACAGCTGTGGTGAATGCATGTGTATATGCGCAACATGTTCCCCGACTACACAGATCCGCTACGTCCACTACACATTCACACCACCAATCGGCTCCCAGCATTACGGAGTGTTACTGTAGCTTGATAAATGAAATCCAGGGTTAGGACAGCATGAGTCTCCTGTCGTCTCTTTTCCTTTCATGCTGAGTCGAGTCAAAATGAAAGGAAGCAGCACACGGTGACACACAGAGCCGACGACAACCTCGATCCTAATTGTTTAAAAAGTGTGTGGTTCTGTTGGAGAAATGAAAAAAAAGGTTACCAACAGCCCTGAGCAAATCTCTCACAGTTCACCCAAATGCAAGTAACAACAATGGTGAACACATCGGTATCAGTATTTTCCCCTGGCAAGGGCCAATGTGCTTTTTCACCCAAGGACGGCAGCATGTCTCTGCATTGTTTGGCCTACACAAAGCTCTCTAGCTATCATTCTGTCTCCATCCATCTCTGGCCATGTGTGTGGGGGTGTTGTGTGGAGGTGGCTTTGCAGAAACACAGAGGCACTGCAACCAAACAGGGAGACTTCTCCTCACTGTAGCTCTTAGATATATGAAAGTGTTATGGAGAGAGGATTTGTGTTTCACTTAACTCGAAATTGAGGGATGACTAGAGGTGATCAAAGGAAAACACGGCTGCACTAATTTATTAAAAGTCTCAAGGCTAAAAGATGTCTGCGCTGCAGTGAAATGACGAAATGAAGAGGATTAATGCGCTCAAGTCATGTCATTCATGTTTTAAATGCTCCATTATGCAGCCTCTGTGCTCAGCACAGATTTGTCTGCTAAATGTCACACTACTGCAACTTAGCTCTCATTAAAAATTTATTTTGCTGGATTTGGGAAGTATAGATTTATCATTTACATAAGGCAACAAAGAAACACAGAATAAGGAGTTGAGTAACAAAGGGGTGTTTGCACTCATTGAACTCAAATTGCTATGACCCTGTTTTAATCCCCTTTTTCTCCCATTTTCCACCATCTTTCGCTCTTCTAGACCACCATGGTGTCATTAGAAGGTCTTACAAAAGTCGTGGACCCCTCCCAGCTGACTGCGGACTTTGACGGCAGCCTGGACTACAACCACGAAGAGTGGATAGAGGTGAGAGCAGTCCACTCAACAACTCAGCACTCAAGCTCGTCTGACCAATTCGTCTTGAAAGCGCCTAAATCCTCAATGACTTCATTGTCATCTGCCTGTTTGTGTCCAGGTGCGTGTGGCATTCGAGGAGTTCTCTGGTCATGCCACCCAGATGCTGGCTCGGCTAGAAGAGATGCAGGAAACTGTGTCAAGAAAAGATTTCCCCCAAGACCTGGAAGGAGCAAGACGTATGATTGAAGAACATGCCACTTTAAAGAAAAAAGTCATCAAGGCCCCGATAGAGGAGCTTGACACTGAGGGACAGAGGTAAACACACTATAGGTTCATACTCGGAACATGTTCTAATTAAAGATCTTTGAAAACCTGCAACACCATTTTCATGATCATTTCCCACGAGCAATTCTAATTTACGGCACAAACAAAAATTCCTCCTGTTAAGCAGTAATTTATTTCATATTTATGCCTAGTTTATAGTCATGTCAAAACTGCATGTGCTGCATTTTTGACTGTTTGGTTGCATGTATTCTTAGTTATTTCTTTGGAAATAACTTTGTCTGCATGTGTCATCTAAACATTTTCTCATATTTCGAACACTCATGGAATGTAATACCATCAGAACAATATATAAAAGCATGACAAAAACAGTAGCGCTCCTAAGTTAATATCAAACCGCTGAATGAATCTCTCTCAAGGTTGCTCCAGCGAATCCAGAGCAGCGAGTCGTTCTCCAACCGCAATGGCAGCAGCGGTGGTAGTGGTGGGAGCAGCAGCAGCAGCGGTGGGGGCTGCAACGCTGACACCCAGGGTTTGGTGCCACGAATCACCCAGCTGCTGGACAAGCTGCACTCCACCCGACAGCACCTTCATCAGGCCTGGCACGTCCGCAAGCTCCAGCTGGACCAGTGCTTCCAGCTTCGCCTTTTTGAACAGGACGCAGAGAAGGTCAGTGGCGGGCTGGAGCGGGGCATCAGTCAGTGTGAGCAGTGATGCAGTGGTGATCTATAACCACAGCCAGGGATCACTGTAGGGCAGGCAACTGCCAATATAAACACAAACTTAATTATACCCACAGAGAGGCATTGATTTGCACTGTGAATGCAGAGCTCATCAATTCATTTCCTTTTAATCTGGCCTCAACTTTTTTTTTTTTTTTTTTTGTTGGACCAATCACAATGGGGGGTAATGACTAAATTGTTCCAGCGCATCAAGATAAGGTGCAGGAAATTGGAGGGTTGCTTATGCAAGTACACTGGTTGTCACCTCGGATGCTCTGGTGATGACAGCTGCAGCACCAAATATAAAGAGACAGGCGAAATTCAGAGACCCATGTTTGAGTGAGTAGAATAAAATAGCAGGTTGCAGCAACAGAGAGAGCTGCAGTCTTGGTTACACTGCAGTAGTAGGAGCTTGTTGCTAGGACACCATAGGCCATGAGTTGTTCTCTTGGAGAGCCTAAGAGGATACTCTTAATAGAGGTAAGTTATTTCTCTGTATACTGGCCTGGAAAGATGACGACTATCTGTGCACAGCACCAGAACACAAACACACTCACACAGCTCTCTTGATTTATCTCAGTTTTTGCCCTGATCTGTTGATGATAATGGTGCTCCAGTACCTTGAATGCCGTATGTGTTCATTTAGCCAGCTAATGTGTGTGTGTCCGTGCGTGTCTGTGTGCTTTCTGTCTCTCCTGCTGCCTCAGATGTTTGACTGGATCATGCACAACAAGGGTTTGTTCCTGGCAGGGTACACAGAAATTGGCAACAACCACCCCCACGCCATAGAGCTGCAAACCCAGCACAACCACTTCGCTATGAACTGCATGGTAAGACACACGCACATGCACACACACCAATGCTTTTCCACCCACTTGGAACATTAAGCCCATGATCTGCGCTGTATAATCATAAACTTATTGCACTTAGCGTCAACCTCTAGCACTGTGTTTTGAGTGCTTGTTTGCAGCTGCCCGCGCATGCTCATTTTCTGTGTATGTTAGCAGCGTCACAACTAGATATTAAGTAATCCTATTCTTTATCCATGGCCTTACATAACTATTATGAAACTGTTGAGAGGAGGAATCAATCTCTGCGCTAGAGTTTATGTCCTTCCACGCATGAGAAACGATGGCGACAGCCTGATAGCCCTACCTTACTCTCTTCTCCTTTTTAACTTGCAGCCTTTATTTTGCACCGCCCTCACGCTCCTAAATTAATAACTTAATAATTCACAATAATAATAACTAAATTTTTCCTTTTTCTTTTTGAATTTGTCATCCACCACCACTTGCTCAAACAACCTACAATCCCTGCCCTACCTCTGTTCACTCATGTTTCCCATCCTCCCTCAGAATGTTTATGTGAATATCAACCGCATCATGTCAGTGGGCAACCGGCTGCTGGAGTCGGGCCACTACGCCTCCCAGCAGATCAAGCAGATCTCAGGTCAGCTGGAGCAGGAGTGGAAGGCCTTTGCTGCAGCGCTGGACGAACGCAGCACGCTGTTGGAAATGTCAGCCAGCTTCCACCAGAAATGTGACCAGGTGCGTCAGACACACAGGCGTGCGCACAGATGTTTGCTTTTCACTTTGAATATGAATATCTGCAAGTGTATATATAAGCAATCAAGAGTTTCATCCATGAGAAGCGCGTGTTATTTTAAGGGTCAGTCGTGCCAGGAATATTTGCTTTGGGTGCCACCTCGGGAAAACTTTTCTGTGATCTCAGATAAGATAAACCAAGATAACTGGCTGTCGCTTCATTTTTCCTGTACAGTATGTTAAAGAAAATTCTCATTTTAACTCAACAAGAAAGTGAAGTTAGGTTTAAAGGAGTCACTAAAACTCATATCGATGTTGTTTTGTAACCTGCTGGACTGTTGACCTCCATTTTATTTATAGATGCACACGTATACATGTGCAAACTTATTCTGGATTGTGTTAATACCCATTCGGCTTCATTAAATCTATAGAGCGTAACATATGCGCCATATTAACATATTTTTACATAAAAACATGCAGAATGTCAGGAAAGCATTTGTTATCTGCTGTTGTTACTGCCTGTGCTCATTAGTCGGCCACTGTGGAGTGATTCATAGCCTGAAAAAGCACACGAGCTGAACCCCCAGCTAGGAAACATGGGCGGTGTGACTTTTCCGACCTGGAATATTGTCGTCATCAGACCAGCCTTTCATGTTTGTGTGCTGCAACAGACAGTTTTTTTTTTTTTTTTTTTTTTTCCTCAAAGGGTTTTCCCCAAACTTTTCTCATATATGAAGAAGCTCTTTTAAGTCTTTTTGTTACTTATGTATCACATTCCAATTATCATGGGAGAGATGTTTAAAAGACACTAATGAGATGGAGATCACTTCATAGCTGTTCTGAGATCTCTTTGAGTCAGACTCTTGATTGTTTTGTTTCCCCACGGGGAGCTAGAAAAAGTCCAATTAGGAGCACATGCAGCCATGGATAATTCCTCTGAAAATGTCTTAAGAGACTTCATAAGTCAAAGCAATATCTGCTTGTTTAAGCCCAGTAATGGTAAAGAAAATGCTCCGCTTGTACACCGTGGTATGTCTGACTAACATGTGACTCCTTTGACAAGCACAAGGATGTTTAGGGCCCCGCTGTCTCGTGTTAGATGCTTTACATCTGAGTGTACGTGGAAATGTGAGGGTGAGCTTCTTCCCTTGCAGTACATGAGTAATGTGGACTCCTGGTGCAAGGCCTGCGGCGAGGTGGATTTGCCTTCTGAGCTCCAAGACCTTGAAGATGGCATTCACCACCACCAAGGCTTGTACGAACACATCACTGCTGCTTACTCTGAGGTAATCTTCCTCTTATTTAGAATTTTTTGGAAAGTGCAAAAGTCATTATGTGTCATTACATAAGGGAAAAATGGAGTGTTACGATATACTGTTGTAAGTTTCAAATAATTTCTGGTAGATCCAAATTAGCATATAGTAACCGGTGTACGTTTTCATTATTAGTGGGAAACTTAGGCCGAGTAGAATGAAGTTTAAACAAAAGCTCCACGTAGGACTTGTATTGCAAATGTTATGGCTTACAAATATTTAAAATGAATATCTATTCCTGTTAGACAGTGCAAGATATAGTTTCTTATTGAGGATCACAAGTTCTATATTTTTGGCACTAAGTTTACTCATAAAAAGCACACTGTTTGCCAGCTGTTGGTATTTGGGTTTTGCTTATATTTGCAGGTTAAGTCAAATGCATATTCCTGCCAGTGTGCTTTTTACCCTGTAGCTGGAAGTAAAAAAAAAATCAATCCATTTCCAACCTCAGGTGAGCCAGGATGGCAAAGCCCTGTTGGATAAATTGCAGCGACCTTTAACCCCAGGCAGCGCTGACTCACTGACAGCTTCAGCAAACTATTCTAAGGCAGTGCACCATGTCCTGGACATCATCCACGAGGTACTGCATCACCAGAGACAGCTGGAAAACATCTGGCAGCACCGTAAGGTTCGGCTGCACCAACGTTTGCAGCTCTGCGTCTTTCAGCAGGACGTCCAACAGGTAAATGCGCCCACACAAACACACACTCACTCTGTGAAAATCCTGCTGCTTAACATGCAAACACGCATTTGTTCAATCACGCAGGAACCTCGGGGACAAACCTAATTGCCAGTGTTTTTGCTCTGTAACGTGAGCGGGTTAGATAGTAATTTGGAAATAGCAGGGTTGTCGACTGGTGAGCAGAATTCTATTCTTAATAGAGGGTTTGATCAGAGCAGCATGTTTCCTATCAAAAAGTCCTTGAGGATGTTGCTGGAACCTTGCGCACTTACTCCTCACGTTTCTGAGGAAAGGAACACTGGATCCCAAAAATGTAAATGTGTTTCCCTGGAACACAAGAACTGCATAATGAGCAGGGTCCAGTATCATAATGTGGTTGCATAGTGACCAAAAATCATGGCCATCCTGCAGTGTGTTGACATGGCAACTGTTGCCATGGCAACTGAATTGGGTCATACGTCCATGCAGATGCTGCTCATCCATTAACATTGTGAAAGACAGAGTGCAGAGAGAGGTGTTTGAAAAGAACAGCTGAGTGTGCTGATCGTTATTTCTGCCTCTTCGGTTACTTACTCTTCGGATTACCATCAGTACTTGTAGCTCATAAGGGGCCCTCTGAGGGGGCTACTTACGGTTCTTCAATGCCCAACATCTGTCTCACTTTGGAGTCTTGATGTTTTTCTTCACAGGTGTTGGACTGGATAGAAAATCATGGCGAAGCCTTCCTCAGCAAACACACAGGTGTGGGAAAGTCCCTCCACCGAGCCCGAGCCCTCCAGAAGCGCCATGAAGACTTCGAGGAGGTGGCACAGGTAGCCCGGTTTCTTTTCTCCAAGTTTCCACGCCAACATTTAATTTTGCTGAAAGTGATTTAATACTATATTGAAATACAGTCACCAGTGCCTTTATTTATCGTAGCTATAAGAAATCAGATGTAAAATCTGCAATCATAGTGTGTTTTCCTTGTTTTATTATTGAATTATAATTTTTGGTTATTTTAAAGTATGACTTAGACAGCTGAACCTTTGAAAGAACAAATATTGTTTTGCTTCTTAAATGTTAAGAGTTAAATACCGTACATTGGCAATAAAATACACTGTTGTTCAATTCAATACACTCAGGGGTTTGGCTGCCACAGTGCTTCTTGGTCTGGTGTAACCAAAACCTGATGGTGGAAAATGTTGACATTGCTTGATAACTGACATTAAAACTGTCGGCTGTATCCTATAACATGCGGCCACAGTAGCAGTTGCTGGTCGGCAAGAGCTTTATTATCTGGCTTTAAAAAAAAAAAAAGTGTAAGTTTTCCATTAAACATATGGTAACTGCCAGCCAGCTACGTTTGTGGGATTTTAGTTTCACATTGTGGTCTAAATGCTATATTAGTTCTAATTACTAACAAACAAGGGGGTGTATTTGGCATTAAAATCAGTGGTGGAAAGCAATGTACATTTTCTCAAGTGCTGAACCAATGTACAAATTTGAGCCGCTTGTATTTTAAGTGTTTTGCAGAACTATTATGTGGAAGTTATTTTGTTGTTTTTTTATTCACTACAATAGCCTTTTATTTGTTGGATAGCCTTCAGATAATTGTTTTAAGTATGATCCAATGTTTTCACTTAAAACAACAGCATATACTGTATAAATTACCAGCAGTATCTCATAATGGGAAAAAAAAAATTGGATCAGCTTGAAGAACCTTGAAGAACCAAATAGCAGTTTATATGTTTCATATTTCGTCCACCTTAGAAATTAAGTTCAATATTCACTCTCTGTTTTTGGGCTCTGCAGCTGCTAAATGCCACTGAACCCTGATATCCCTTTGCTTGTTGCTAACTGTGCTGAGCAGGTAGTGTGCATTGGGTTTTTAAAGCTTTTTCTTTAAAAAATGGTTGCCTTTCCCTGCCAGTAATGGCGCCATAAGAGCTCTGAAAGTAGATCAACAGGAAAACTGTGCGCTCAGCAGATGAACAGTTAGCTGGGGCTCACTATGAAGCTTTATAAAGCTGAGCTGAGCTGCAGAGACAAGTGGTAATAGTTTCTAGGCTCTTCCCTAAAAATATTAATTATAGCTGCTGTAATACAGCAACTTATTTAGTCGTGTCTTTCGTTCCCCTCATAATCTCACTTTCACCCAGTTTTTCTTTCTTTCTCTGTCTCTCCCTCTCTCACGTGTCCTCGCAGCTCTGCTATCATTAAATCAGTGTAGTTATCTACTTCATATCCTGTTTTTAAATTTCTCCCCTCTTGTTCTGGATTTCTCTCTCTGTTCAAGAAAATGAAAATGAAAATATATTCTCTTTTCTCATCTCTCTCTGCATCTCGGTGTAGAATACATATACCAATGCAGACAAGCTGCTGGAGGCGGCAGAGCAGCTGGCCCAGACGGGAGAGTGTGACCCAGAGGAGATCTACCAGGCCGCCCACCAGCTCGAGGATAGAATACAAGACTTTGTTCGCCGTGTGGAGCAGCGCAAAGTCCTCCTGGACATGTCTGTCGCCTTCCACACGCATGTCAAAGAGGTGGGCAAGGGGATATTGTACTGCTCAAGTGGATGGTCAGACGTGCAGTATCATGTCTCTCCGTCAGAGAATACTGCAAAAATTGTCATCCACACAAACATGCAGCCCATCATCATTGTCTTGTACTTTTACTGATTAAGTCACACAAAAAAAATAATCCCAACACAGAATGCCTACAATATTGCACAATACTTTTGTTGACCTGACATCCGTCCTCCCTCATCTGTAGCTGTGGACATGGCTGGAGGAGCTCCAAAAGGAGCTGCTGGATGACGTGTACGCCGAGTCAGTGGAGGCTGTCCAGGATCTGATCAAACGTTTCGGCCAGCAGCAGCAGACCACGCTGCAGGTCACTGTCAATGTCATCAAGGAGGGAGAGGACCTCATCCAGCAGCTCAGGTAGACATCAATACGCACTACCTACTGACTAATAGTGAAACCAGTGCATGAAACAGAAACATGCTCACATGATACCTTAATATGCAAATGACAAATAGGGATTTTTGTTTTTTTTCCAATGGCTGTGTTTTGGGAACCACAATGGAAATGGCAAACACCTAGCTAATGCTAGCAAGCTAACCACATCCCTGTCCTGTTAAAGTTGAAGATTTAACCTGGGGATGTCATAATATTATCCATTGAACTTGGTTGGTTCTAGATTATGTGAGCAGCACCAACCAGTCTGTTTTACAGACAGAAAACATAATTGGATTTCGATTAAAAGATTACAAAAAGATGGAATCTTTGTATTATTTTAGGTTCAGTTATGTTCACAATATGATTGAAGATGAGACCCAAAAGTTAAAAATTTTTCCTGTCACTTGCATCATATCTGGTGACATCCATATTGACAGTGGTCTCATTCTGTCATGTATAACTTTGTGCTCCATAAATCTGAAACTAAGTAAGAAAAACAAATTGATTTGAGTGGGAGTATTGTCAGCAACAAGGAGTTGAAAGAGGAAAAACAGATTTTGACTCTGACAGGAAAAATAGACAGCCGTGTTAACATGAGGTGTATAAACTTTTGCTGCTACTGGGACATCCTTTGTGCTTCTGGTAGATCTCATTACTGTCTGAAAGTAAACATGTGGACCCTCAGCGGTTGTGTGGTACACTGCAGCTAACGGTTACGCTGAGTCAGTGGCTCGCAGCACAGAAGGGTCTCAGGGTCTCGCCTCTCTTTCCCTTCTTTGCTTCTTTTCTGTTTTGGCCTCTGCTGCCTCTGCAATGAGACTTCTGAGCTAACTTAAGTGTCGTGATGTTTAGTGCTCAACTACCAACCTGCTCAGCACAAGTTACAGTACAAAGTACAAAGGTGTTCAGTGCGCAGAGAGGGAACAAGAGAGCCACCATTGTCCATATTATAAGTTATTATAACTCATCATAATAATTCAAATGTACTTGTAAACAAAAGAAATGCAAGTATGTGCTTTTTATATAGATACATTTCGGCTAGACAGTATCTTACATTACAAGATTTTTGGAAATATAAACAAGTATTTTCATGAATATAGAGACACAAAGTTCTGGATCACGCGAGAGTCAATGTTGAGTGCCACATTGTCGAGCCTGGATTAATGCGTGGCATGTTGAAAATGTAACCATATAAACATTTTATGAGTTGCTTTTATAGGGCCAACTCACTCAAACAAAAGCACTACTTGTGATTGTTTTTGCCAGTGCACTAATACTCAGAAATCCACAGACTCCTGATACTCTTGATACATGCTCATTCTGTACGTATGCTGGTGCTTATCTGTGGACAAATGCCTGTACAAGATGTTTGAGTTCATGATTTGTGAAGCCTTGCTTATCATATGGCTGCTTAGATATGGCTCCTTTTGTTCTTAACTATAGTTTTTTGTTCCTTTTTTAGGGGAAGAAAAGCAAAAGCAATGAAATAAAAGCTGCATTGTGCCCAACAAATATAAGGCACAACTAATTTAACCAATTTGTTACAATAGAAATAATTTCATAAGAAGGCTGCAACAAATTAAACTTTTTTTTTTCTAATTGAAGATCTACTTATATAATTACCACCTTCTTGTATTTCTGTTAATAACACTTTGCCAGGGTTGTTCCACACATGGGTAGGTTGGAAAACCGAAGATTTGTGGGATGTGGGATCATCAAAAAGATTCAAATATGTGCAATGCAATTATGTGATAGTATTAAAAATGAGCAGAGCACAGTCATGATATGCATGAAGCCCTCAGCAGGAAGCTAAAAAACGCAAAAGACCCGATTACACGGTGTATCGATGCCGGGCGCTACAGTTCATTGGTGTGCATGCAAAGTCGGGAAAGTTATGGC
>CAAKHG010027047.1:0-10260 GCA_901007715.1 Dactylopterus volitans | reverse complement strand
TGTGACCTTTTGTATCCCGGGAGCGGATAGAACCTTCATCTGCTGCAGCGAACGCCCTGTGCCGTTGCGAAGAGGCGCCAGAGGAAGGATGGAGTCAGAGGCGGGCGGAGAGGAGGGCACGGGAGCGCAGGGAGTCGAGTCTTTCAGACGACATTACGCTTCGTCTGAAGTGTCAGATCAGAGTGGCGGGAGACGCTGTGATGAAGCATCAGATGTATAAGGAGCTTGTCAGAGGGTGAGGAGTCCTCTGCGCTGTCAAGGAACGAGTGATCAGCGCGAGGCTATAAATAAGAGGTGGGGAAAAAAAAGAACAAAAGTCCAAGCACGGGGTATGCCGGCTAATCGCACAAATAACAATTAAGTCGACAAATCAAATCAGACATATTAAGTTTCGAGTGCGATGTTGAGAAAAGCAGGTAATTTTCGGAGTTATCACCACCTGTAAGGGACTTAGGTCCTGCTATTCATAGTTCTGCTTGTTACACAGACCACTTTCTTTTTTTCTTTTTTTTACATGACATATCATTTAAGCTATCATCATCACTAAAACGACTGACTGTCAACATCTCCCCTGACTCCCCCCCCTCCTTTCTCACCAAACTAAGCTCTCCATTTCTTTTTCTTCTTCTTCTTCCTCTTATTTTTTTTTTTTGGCGTCTTTGTCTTTTGACTCCCCTGAGACTGAGGCAGCTTGCCGTTAAAATGAACACTCGCTGAAAGATGGATGAGGAAAGTTCTCCGAAGACCCAATTCTCACCAAACGATTAAACATTAAAGAGAATAGGGAAAATAACTCCTTTGAAAAATCCTTGAGAGGATAGAGGAAATATATTAAAAGTTATACCAGGTGGGTATGCACTCTGCCCACATGTGTATGGAAGCCTTTGCTTCGAAAACACAGAGCGTTTATCGATGATTCAAGTCAATTAGCCATCCGCCACTATAGTTTCTAAATATAATTTTTATGCATCGACGGGGGGCTGGATGTCTGTGCCTGCGTTTTCACAGTGGCTGCCTCTGCCATGGTGTGTCTGGTTATTTACCCATCGGCTGCTGAGTATCTGTTGCGCATGTATGTGCGGGTGCCGCTGCTACTTACGTCGTCATCGAATAGCTCCATAACAAAGGTCGCCACGCTGCCGTTGATGCCGATGAAGAGGTTTATGCAGGTCAGTACCACGTAGGCTGTGCTGGGCACGCTGAAGATGAACGAGGCTGGGTACATCATGGGGGTGATGGACCACCTGAATGACAGAAACTAGCATCCATAAACCTGATATGCAAGTATCCATCTAAGTTTTGATTCAAGACTCAAGACTACCGAGTCATTTTTTGTAAATTAGTTTTGCTTTTAGTTTTTCCTCGGTTAAATATAAGCAACCACTGTGGACACTTTAATTGTTGAGTCATGACAGCCATCATTGCCACAGTTAGAGTACATTAACAGAGGAGCAGTCAAAGCCTGCTTTTCTTTTTTTTTTTTTCTTTTCCCATGCTGAGCTGGGAAATGAGATCTGATCGCACAGCTGTTTTGTTTCGCAGCGAGTCCCGACGGCTGTCATGTGGGAAGGGCTTTTACGCAGGGAGTTTGAATTGCAGGATGAGATCAGAATCTTCGTGGAGGAGGCGGATAATGAACTTGCTCACAAGTTTAATAATGGCAACTTCCTCATCAAAGTTGCACACCTCGGCGGCATGTTTCAGAAATTCATCAAACCGTGTCTGCGGATGACAGGCGCCGCCACGCACCTTTCCACACCTTGATCAGTGCAGAAAAGCTGCCAATTTCAAAAAGTTTATGGCACAAAAGTGAGATCTCAGACCATGCCGACAAATTGAGTTTGGAATGTTAATTTGCAAATTTTCTTACCCATACAAAACAAGTAGCAGGACCAAAGCAGGAAGGTTGGCTGGAGAAACATAGGCTTTTTGTTGGAAGCAGAGGAAGATGATGATCACAATCAGGCATGGGATGATGTAATTGCACTGTTGGAAAAAAAAAAGAAGAGAAAAACAGAAGCTATTCACATGTGAAGGAGAGGGTGGGCATGAGTCTGAAATCCCTCTTCAGGGCATTAGTGAGTACATGAGAAAATTACTTGCATTTGATATAGTTTTGTCCATTTGTTTCCAGACAAAGTGAAAAGCCCCATCTAATTATGAAATTTGTAAATGACTTCTTAATTAACACTCCAACATATTCCCCTTTAATTTCCTAATTAATTCAGTGAATAACCATTGGATTCACTTCTGTTGGAGGTAAGTGGTTTTTCACTGACGCATTGAGCTGAACAAGTGTACAATAAAAAAAGAAAAAAAAACCTACAAAGCCAAAAATATTTACTGAATAGTTCTTTCAACTCGTCACAATCAAATTTTGATGCCGAAAAAAAAAAAGGGTGTGCAAGAATAAAATTAACATACTTGATGACGCTATCATACATTCAGCCGGTTGCAGAGCTCCCATTTTAAACACTTCCACCAACACACACAACTAAATAAATTAAATCCTGTAGATGGAATAAATATACAATGAGGGATGTTTATTTACAGTTTGAACTAAACATTTACACTGAAATATTAAGGAGCTTTCAACGTGGGCTCCCTGTAACATCCCAATTGTTGATAGAGGATGCATGCTAATGCAGAGAGCTCCAGGCTTGAATCATTAGACTGGCTCAGTAGCTGCATTTGTCTTTGACTCAGACAGCATTTATCCACCATAATGATGAGTGTCCTGATGCCATTTCTTTACCAAAGGTACCTAATAAAATGTTTACTTCCATAATGCCTCAGGGAAGCTGCTGGAGAGGCTGTTGAGCATATCCAGCAGGGGCAGCCAGTGTCGATAATTACCCCTCAGCCAGTAACACTTGTTCAGGTGAAGCTTTTCCCATAAGCCAGGGCTGTAAAAGCTACATAATCAGTATTATTATCAACTATAATGGATGGAAATTCTATTATTAATTCAATATTTCATGTTGAGGCTGGGATGTTAAAAAAAAAATTAATAAAATTCTGGGATAGTCAATAAAACTCCTGCACATCAAAACTGGCGGAGCCCAATCACATTGTATCATGATGACTAGTTTAACCAAGACGCCACACACAGGGTGGCAACGCCGTGATCGATTCTGGGGGTGAGACGGCAACCAGATAAGCTGGTACTTACCATGTCCCAGGCAAAATTGGCCAACCAGTAGACAGCTGGGTTTACGCCACTGACAAATTGCAGATGCTTGGCTTTGTTCACCCTCTCTTGGATTAGGAAGAGGACAAAACTGGCAGGGATGAAGGACATGGCAAAGATGACGCAGATGGACACCACGACATCGGTGGAGGTTGTGGCCCTGTAATTGAAGAGCGCATGGCAAAACAGGAGGGTGAAGGGAGAGCGATTTGTGTGTAGGTTGAAAAGAACAAGCCCCCCCCCCCGCTGTTCCTCTGTCCTGTCCGGAATCCACATCTCATAATAATAAAGGAATGCAGATCATACAACAGGAGGAGTATTTCAGACTCCCTCTTTGCAGAGTAAATCTGTCTGGCACCATCAGGCACCCAAACCTGTCATTCTGTATGCCGAAGCTGCTGGACAGGACAGGTTTAAAAAACAAACAAACAAACAAACAAAAAAAAACAAGGCACTGAAAAAGCAAAATGGCTGTGGAGATATAAAGATATTCCTAAACATAAACTCAGTTAACATGTTAAATATGTAAACATGCACCAGGCACTGTTGCAGCCCATACGGGACTATATTAAAATGATAATGTAGACTTGAAAATGGAAATGTAATTCGGAAACGGTCTTATCGTTCTCCACATATACGTTATTTGAGTCAAATGAATAGGAAAATTCAATAATGCAGTTTTCATTTTCATTTCACAGGCCCATATAGGCATCCATTGAACTGAATTTTAATTTTGATAACATAGAGTAAATATGTGTGCAATTAAAATGCAATTTTGGAGTAACATTTTCATGTTTATATTATCATTTTAAGATGGCCCTCCATAGACTTCGAAAGTACTTTGGAAAGAATGTCCTTACAAAGGTTTGGATTTCTAATATTATTTCCACATATACATTAAATGAATTATATATCTCCTGTAAATCTGAAACAATTGTGTGTGGGTATACACACACACACACACACACACACACACACACACAGGTTAATTCCTTTGATGTAAATGATGGCTTGACTGTCAGGTCAGGTGAGAGAGGACAAAAGGGGTAGAGAGAAAGGGAGAGAGAGGGACACACACACACGCACACACACACACATGTGCGCACACCCACACATACACACAGAATGGCTTGTTGTTCCAAGTGAACAGAGGGTGACTGTGGGAGAGAAGGTTCCTGGCACCTCCTGTGAGCTTGGCATCCAAGGCCAATGGCACTATGTGTGTGTATGTGTGTGTGTGCATATGTCTGATAGAAATACACCTCCTCTCTCTTGTTTTTAATTTTTTTTTTTTTTTTTACCAATCCCGCTTGTTTATATCTTCCACTGTCCGCAAATCATTTGCAATGTTTAATGTGCTTGTACAACGTTATATACCACATCCATGGATACATTTGAAACTCCAGACTGAGATCTATTTGAAAAGACAGGGAGAGGAATGGGGTCTGCTACCATAGCAACATGGCGAGAATTTCTCCATGGCAATGCTCTGTGTTCCAAACAAATTGGGCTGCGAAAGGAGCACAACGCAGCTCATCGGGAAGTCCTCTGGCAACCCAAACCCACGCACCGCAATAAAGAGGCCTGTGTATTAGGAAACTTTAGTTCTGGAAAACTTTACATCGTGCATGTGCAACAAGTGCATCGGTGTTAACATATCTGTGAGCCCAAAAAGAGGAAACTTTTGTGACGCACTAGCAGCAGGCAAATGCTTTCATTTTTTCCCTGTGAAATAATTGCAATATCTGTAGTGCTTGATGGCACACAAATTTTGTATATTCATAGTCTGAAGATGATCTTACAGACTTTGGTAGCGGTCTGCTTTCCTTCTTATGCTTCTCCTAACTTCCACAGAAGCACCATCATCAGAACACATTTTACTCCTTTTAACACTTGTAAAACAATATGACTTTTCATCAGCCCCAGCTGCACTTTTCAATATGATTATATTATACCTGCTGCACATCAGGATGTTAGCGTTTGGCTTGAAGCGTTACAATATGCAGCATCAGTAAACAATATCTGCTTCTTTGGTCAGGTAGCCTTCAGTGGACTTCTGGTTGGATATCACTGTTTATTACTGTTAACATATAACCAGAATATGTCATGATCACATCACAGCAGACGATTCATTATAATCAATAATTCCATACCCTTACGGGTAAACTGTCATTCTAGTATGATCCATCGGTGGTATCGGTGTTGCTGTTGCTCATTTATAATTCATCAGATTGCATCTCATATACTGTTACATGGCATCTACAAACATTGGAGCTTCCCTTCACTCCCCTGCCGGCCAGCCTGAAAGCTGCATGTGACTTGCGGACACATAACACAAATACTCCTACTTCCTCTCACTCTCTCAGTGTGAAAAGATCCAACATCAATCTGAGTTGTTGCGGCCTTGGCAAGCTGATAATATCCCTACACCCTGGGATGACATGCAGTGGCCAAGCTGATAAATCCCACCGTCTCCACTGCTTGTTGTGGTGCCGCTGAGGGCGAAGCAGATTTATGGATTCACACGTGAATCTGAAAACAGGGTGACGCGTTCAGAGCTCAGCCTGCTGCGAACGCAGATGAGGAACAGTGTGGTTTTAGCTCACTTAAGCACTCGATGACGCGAACTGCTACATCGAGATGAAGGAGACGGCTGCCGTAGATGTTTGGATGTTGATTCTGTACCTATTTGTTCCCCTCATATGCACACGGGCTGCATAAACCACCGACTTTTATTGACATGGCTTAAAATGTTTCGACGTCAGGTCAAACGGTCACTTTGTTGGTATTCTCTTGTGACTTCACTGGCCGATTGTCTCTGATATAAGCTTACTGCTAACATCAGGATGTGAACAACCATGGAGGAACTGGTGTTTACTGTGTTTCCTTTCTTTGTGTTTCCACCGATGGTCAAAGACCACACCTTAATCGAAGTAGATCAAGACGAGGCTGACGCAGAAATCGGTCGTCCCAGGAGACAAACAGTGACAACACCCTGCTTCCCACACTCCTCGCTCATTTGTTCCTTCATTAAACCCTTCACTTTTCCCTCTCTATTAATCTTGTCTTTCCTCGATCACCCCTTGCCTCTTTACATCCCTCAGTGTGTGTGTATGTATGGATGAGGGGCGCTGTCTCTCTGCTGGTTGCCAGGTTACCAGTCTAATTGAAGGGCCTCTAGAGAGCTGCTGTTATCGGAGCCTGAACCTCTGTTCTGCTTACCGCTCTCATTCTTTCTATTACATGCTGCATATTTCTTTTCTGGTTAACTCCTTGAATTAAAGCCGTCTCGCCCTGCAATATATAAAAAGTTTACAGCATCTCTCGGAATTTTTATTCCTTGAATTTGTATTTTCTGTTCTTCTCGTCGTCTCTGTGGCCTCAGAACACTGACGCAGTTCTCATTGCTCTCCTTCCATCTCTCCCTTAACATGGCTCAGGCTGTGTTGTCAATGCTTCCCTTGTTACTGTCTAATCTCTGCTTTTCATCTGCCGTCTCCACTGGCCCTTTGGCATCACTTTTCCTCTGGTTATCTTCACCTCTTTTCATCCATCCTGCCATCGTTCTGTCACTCCATCTAGTTTTTATCTGCCACGAAACATGGCAGGAAATCCTTATCCTGTTACACAACCGCTCCCTCACCACCACAAGCACAAAATCCACCCTCCAAACAAACACATACAAATATGTAGAACATGTACCAAGATTAATGCCAGCGACTGGTGAGATGATCACAGTCATCAACAACAAAAATCCCAAATTAGAGACTTAAGGGAATGCTATTAATTCTTAATCTTAAATATTAAGGGGATGTGTATGGCGCTTACAAGAGAACTGCTATTATGTTGTTGATAATGTTGATAATGCCAGAGAAGTGAGCTCCTGCAATTGTTGTGTCCCAGCTTGAAGCCCCTAAGCTGAGCTAAACGATGACAATCCCACAAACAGCAACGCATAATTCATAATTGAGCAAACCCGAAGGAAAAGCTCATATAAGTTGAAGCACAGAATTTGCCATCCAAAATGTCATATCGCAAAACATCGAAAGTATGTGCGAAAGGCGCACCGGCCTCTTTAGGACCCTCATGTTTCAGTCTCACGGTTTCTTCTGCAGCTGTTCATATATTACTCCCTGATTCTGCACTTGCTTCTCTCCATCAAAGACACCCCATCTTTTCCCCTCAATGCCTCCCCTGGCATCTCCAGCTCCTCTCGTTTGCCTTTCATCTACCTCTCTGCTTGTTCCCACTCTCCACCTCCACTGCATTGCAGACTCTCTTCCCTCTCAGAGCCGGTTATAGAAAAAGTGGATGTGAAGCTGTAATTGTACTTGCTTCCTTTAATCACAACAGCTTAATTTCCCCCAGTTACTACTTTGATGAAGTGGGACAGTGCTGCCACACACCCACTACGATATCTGCCCCATACAACAAATAAAATCAGCTCACTAAATGGCATCTATCTGCATAGGCACAGAGTTGAGTCTTGACACATTGAAGTTGCACTTACATGTGCACCTCATCCTTCCTTTACATGGATTGATGAGGCTGGTGGAGGTGGAGGGGAGGTAGGACATTATTCTCCTGAGTCAAGTGCTCTCTTAGCAACCAGCCAGCCATCAGATTCACAACACAACAATGTAACACAAAAGCCAGCGATACTCCCACACTGGTCTGAGTTCAGCGGTGACACACCAGTCCTAAGCTGCAACAACGTCCCACTCTCAACATGACGTTCAAAGATTAATGGCAAACCGACGTGAGGAGAAAACACACGATCAGCAAAGCTAACATAAACAAAACAACCATCACCATGTGTCCAAATGGGGCACTGGTACCAAGCTCATATGGATGTTATGTCATCTGATTATAAAAAAAAAACTACCTGGTAAGAACAGTTTTCCTGGTGGACCATCCTTCACAGCATCCTAGAGCGGAGCTGGCTGAGCTGGGAGAACAGGAGCAGGACGGGGATAGGCTTCCCCAGCCATGCACTGGTATTCCAGAGGAGAGAGGAGGAGGGATCCCGTCCAGTCCTCGATCCAACTAAACCAAATCAATCACTAGTTCTCCTGCTTGACTCTCCTGATGTGCCTGTGTGGTCTTTCACACTCTGCTTTCCTTTTCTGCTGTTTTCTGCTCTGCGTGTTTGTCAAGAGAGAAGGGCAGGGTCTGACTGCTGCTTCCCCAAAGCCGAAAGAGGGAGGGGAGTGAGAGATGGGAGGAGGGGTGTGAGAACGAGAGAGAGAAAAAGAGGGAGGGGAGCAGTGAAAAAGCAGAGTACACTCCCGGTCGCCTTTCTATGTCTGGTTTGGACTGAAAAGGGGGAGGAGCTGGTGGATTGAATGTAGGCAGAGCGAGCCAGCGGGGAGAGGGGCTAGTGGAAAACGGAATGGGGGAGGGGGAGAGGGAGGGTGGCGGGGGTCAGGGTTGGGGATGTCAGTCTGATGTTTCATATGGAGTCTTGCCAGACACAGATGGGGGAGAGGAGGAAGGGCAGATGAGTGACTTACAGTCTTTCCTCTCGTCTTAATCCTGTGACCATCAAATGGTAATAAAGAGAGATCAGATGCTGCATGCAGTAAAAGTAAAACTGAAACAGCTGATTACCGAACCTCAAATCTGTCAGGTGCCCTAAGTGGCCAAAACATGTCAAGTGCCAAAAACTGGAACTGAATATTGGGAAATATATGTACTCATTCTTTCATGACTTGGATCCTTATGTAAAGTACCTAACTGAGTGATAGTTTGCGAGTATTTAGATATAAAGCACTCATGTATTTTTATTATTTTGTCTCACTGTGTGAAAGTATACAAAGTATTTGGACGCTGCACGAACAGCCACCCCTCACTCTCTGCCTGTCTCTTTGTTGGATTATAATCTCACGGCAGATGGCTTGCCTGTAATCCACATGCAGGCGAACCTACTCACATAATCCTTTCTCCCTTCTCCATGTTCTCGTCTATACCTCCGGCCTGACAGCTACTGATTAATTTATAACCCCATTTCTTTTTATGGTTTATCTTTTCTTTTTGATCTCACTGAGATGCAAATGTGTTCTTCTCCATCTTGTGATGTCAGCATTTGATTGGATTAGCCATCATTCTGTATACATTTATCTCCAATTAATCCACTAAAGCTTTACTTTAGAAACGGTCCAAATGGGGCTCTTTTTGTTCAGGTTTAAAATGATTGATAAAAATACAAAATGCACAAACCTCGCCCCAACATTATTGTCATTTTTCCTTGATGAGATAATAACAGAAGTGCTGCAGGTCTGTGTATCTCCTTTGCGTCCTTACTCCTCGAGCAACACTCAGTTTTGCACAAGAATGTGGATCTGATTCAGTTTCCATGTCTGTCATTTTTGGCAGAGGAGTTGGCTACACACAGCTCATGTTGTCCCATCCCTCCTCACAGGCCTGATCTCTGTGTCTGATATTGACGTCTGCTGGATGACGCTGCTTTTCCCGATACGACCATTCTTTGGTTTAATGATCTGGATCTGGATCGATGAGCTTCCCGCTTTGACCTCTCTGCTCAGGCTTTGGTTTGGCCTGAGTGAAACATATCCTGTCATACTAACCATGAGTATACTTATCTGTGCAGGCACGCGGTAAATAAGACAAAAAAAAAAAAAAACGGTAAAACTTTTGGGAAATGGCAGAGAGCGAGAGAGAAAAAAATTGGATGTATTGCAATTATACGCTGATAAATTGAGAAAGGAAATCAAGTCATACGGCTGTGAATTTACTTTGCCAGCCTCCCTTTGTCATCACACGAGGGGGCATCTTTCTTAGCTCGCTCACATTGAAAAAGCAGCATGGACAACAGATGAACCCCAAATGTTTTTGATGTCTAATCTCGAGTGAGCGCCGCGTCAAACAAGTTATGCAGCTGTCCAAGACCAACCATCTGGCAATCAGGCCCGCTTAGTAAAACCGATCTCATTCAAACATCAAGGAAAACAGACAATAATTAACACCACTAAGATGTAAATAGGTCAGATTTCGCCAGCAGCTCACTGCAGTTAGTTCACACATGAAAGGAAACCCAAAAACGCAGACAA
>CAAKHG010027046.1:0-38416 GCA_901007715.1 Dactylopterus volitans | reverse complement strand
GGACGTGGCTGCTGACCCCAGGAAGGGGCGGAGCCTTGGGCTTGTGGGTGACCTCAGAGAGCAGCAGACATGCATCCCCGAGCTCATCGCTCAGTTTCTCCCACTGTTCTGTGTCCTTTACAAGCACACACACACACATACGCACACACACACACACACACACACACATACGCACACACACAGACCAAATGTTACAACAGTACACACCGAAACACTATTACACAATGATGATAATTACAGAAGTGGCATTGATGCGGTCATATGCGGTGTCACTAGACAATATGATTTTCAAGCCCCCACCCCCATCTGTAACTATGGCAACAGATGCCCTGAAGCTAACCTGTCTGTCAGGTTAAGCTGATCTCAACTCTTGATCGTCAATCATGGAGCTCCACTCATTTTAACAGCCGGAAATAACTGAACGCAGCTCGGCCGCACTTTCGGCAGCTGAGCTCATAGGAGGGATTAATTACTCCTGTTTGTGGGCTTTTGTTGCCAGGCCGGCGCCGGCGCCGATGTTAACCGCCGCTGAGGGCTTCCCCCATCCTCTGCTCAGCTCATGTGCTGAGGTCAATGCAAAGGTTTAGGATGAGAGGCTGCAGATACATTCATGTCACATTCTCATCTGCCTTCTTCCTCTGTGGCACAGAAGCATCAAATGATCCACACAGTTTCACCGGGTTACCTCCCCTCGTCACCGTGGACACCCACTGTGGAGTATTTTGACCCAGTCCTACCGGTACCAGAGCACCAGCATAAGGACGAATTGAATGTTTTCTACTGTTCCCTGAAACTAAAAGTGAGCAGCTGCTTTCAGGAAAGCTGAGTGTTTCTTAAAAAGTGATCTATTTGTGTGCCGACATTTACAACTACAAACCAGTGGACTAGAGAAGTCTGAATGTCCTGAAAAAAACAAACACATTGATGCTTTTGGTCTTTTCATGATTTGTTCAAGCAGATAAAACATAAGACTAATCTCACTGACCTTCAGGGAAGAGAATAGAGCAACAGACATGTACAGAACAGAGTTTTGATGTTTCTTTTCTTCATGGATGTTGATGATCTTCCACACGTACCTCTTTCCTCAGTGGATCGATTAAAGCCCCAATAGCTGGATACTTGGTGATGAGGGTGTGATACGTCTCCACTAATTCATCAGGAGACTTGAAAACCCCAGTTGAAATTTCATACTTTCCCTTGGACTGAGAGGAACAGAACGGGAGGATGAATTCAGCCGATTCCATATTGAACAGAGGGATTTCCAGCATGCAAAGCCAGAGTCAAACTCAAGTCCACTTACGTAGTCCATTAGTTCTGAAGCGGCGCAGTTTAGTGCCAGATTGATGTCCACTCCCAGTGTCATTTGAAGGCTATCGCAGGCCTCGGTGACCAGATCTAGAGGCTGCTCGGGTCGCTCGTAGTTCATGGTCGGAGCCCCGCCGTCGCACAGAGTCGCCTGGGGCGCCTCGGAGCAGAGACAACGCTCACCTTAATGACAACAAGTGCGCGTGTATTGTGCTTTTAGACTCGTCCGTCGCGCCGCGCCCGTCTTTGGATACATTTGCGAGACAGTTTAGCCTGAGGCCGCATGTGAGTGACAATGGATGAGTATATTCAAAGGTTTGAATGAGACGGTTGGGACTGCAAGGTTAGTGGATGCTGAGTACGTTCCACTCAGTCTCTCTACAGTTCATGCTAAGGGTCACTGAACAACGCCGGAGATAACTCGCTCTGCACACACACTGCCAATGCTGTAAGAAGGTAAATGGGATTAGTATTGAATCTACCGCCAGGCCAACACACCTGTGTTAATTTGAGGTCATCCGTGAAACTCGGAAGAGAAATCTTTTTTGTCTTGGTAGGAAATCTTGGTCAAGAAAACGCTTTAAAATCCTGAGTCTACAGTTAACATTCCGCGCTTTCACGCGGTCCGCCGGCTCCTATTCTTACGCTGAATGAAGAGCACTGTCCCTCACCACAGCTTTTGTTGAAGCGTTCATTATTCTCATCATCTCCCTCTGTAGCTCAAGGGTCATTGTGATGATCTGTTGAAGAATTTCACAGTTCAGCCCTTTTAAGCATGAAAATTCAGTAAAGATTAATTGAGGGGGTCTGACCAAAAACACGCCGCATCAGAGCAACAACAAAATGCAGTAAAGCAACTTACGCAAAGAAGCCAAACTTCAAACCGACATCTCTTAAGAGGAAGCATTCGCATGTTTTAATGTGCAAGTGGAGGGAGGGAGGGGTACTTGTTTGACTCGCCGCCCCGGTTTGGGGATCAGGAGGACCTCCTGGAGGAGGTTGAGTTTTCCTGGAGAAGATTTCCCACAGCTCAGCAGAGTGACCAGGGGGAATGGGACGTGAAGCTGAGTCTGAGCCTGGGCAAAAATTGAAAAGACATCTTCACATGCGAGAATATACAGTGTGTGTGTGCCTGTGTGTGTGTGTGTGTGTGTGTGCTTGTAAAGGACACAGAACAGTGGGAGAAACTGAGCGATGAGCTCGGGGATGCATGTCTGCTGCTCTCTGAGGTCACCCACAAGCCCAAGGCTCCGCCCCTTCCTGGGGTCAGCAGCCACGTCCAGAAGTACGTCAACGAGACGACGGTCAGCGACCTGATCCGCATCGCGGCAGATCAGCAAGGTGACGGAGCCACGCTGAGAAATCAGGCTGATGACGTCACAGGCCGAAAACCGTTAAGTCAGGAAAAAACAAAATGGTGGGCTGTAAATGAAGCGAGAGCGCATTGCAAGTAGAAATAAACTGGATGATACTTGTTTTAGATGGAAAAAAAAGGCAACAACGAATGCAGCGCAGCGCTCGGTCGGCTGGGATTGTGGTTTCATCCTGAAGAATGAACAGAATTAGTGCTTTTCGCATTCAGAACAGTTCAATCATTGTTTTTCATGTGGCGCCAAATCACAACAGGAGTTCAGTGGAGAGAATTTGAGTGCAGAAAACGATTCATTAGCATCAGTGTGAACGGAAGCAAACCCTGATTGTGAGACGACTCGGCTTTGGAAAAAGACTTTTGGACAAACAATCTTTAACCAAAGTATGAGAACCGCTCACCCGAGAAACCTCAGACTGTGAGATTGGTCGGGTCCCCAACGACACATGAAGTATAAAGTACTCAGATGAAATCAACAACACTACGACTGTACTAAAGACGGAGGCCAGCCAAGTTACGGAATCAGCAGAGCAGACATGATGATCCAACTTCTTCTCTCACCGCTAATTATATGTGTGTGTGTGTGTGTGTGTCCACAGGTGCAATGGTAATGGGAGCAGAGTGCAGCGAGCCCACTGATGACGCTCTGTCAGATATGGTGAGTCTGTCACTGAGGAGGACGCTGGAGCTTCAGTGTCCACTCACGTCGCGTCAAACGGAGACAGCTGGAGACGTCGGTCTCCGGCAGTTGTCCCGTCTCCTCCCTGCGTTTGATGACTGTCAGACTTCACATTGTACCTGCGTTGTTTATAGCTTGTCGGACACCTTGTAGGTCTTGCGCGCACACTCATGTACACTCTAAAAAATATAAATGCAACACTTTTGCTTTCACTCCCATCTGTCATGAGTTAAAACCTAAGATCCAAGATTTCCACTGGCTTATTTCCTCTCAAATTTTATTCACATATTTCTTAAAATCTGTGTCAAAGAGCACCTCACGTCTGCTAAGACAATCCTTCCACCTGGCAGGTGAGGCATGTCAAGGTGCTGACTGACCAGGACGATCAGTGCACAGTTGGGTCTGGCACTGGTCTCAATGAAAGGCCGTCCTGAGAGGTGAGGTTCTTTCATACAACACAACACCACAGACGGCATTGTGGTGGTGGTGGTGGTGGGGGGGGGCAGCTGGCATGCTGAGCAGGTAAACAACATCCAGAGGCGTCGTTTGCCTCCACACAAGACGCCTCCAGCGTTGTTTCTGAGGAGTGGTAGTAGCACGTCCACCCAGTCTCACCACCGCAGTCCATGCGTGACCACGCCAGCCACGGCTGCTGCCTGAGATCAGCCACCCAGACCGCTGCTGAGACAGGATTTTTTTTGCAGGATTTCTGCAAAACGGACTGAACGCGTGGTATCGGGACAGCATATATATATACAGTTTGATTGATTGATCAGAGTGAAAATAGTAAGGTTGTGGTATGCCGGCCTCAATCAGCTCTGTGAGGGAGATGCGTTACACTGTCAGACTGTCTGACACCACCACATTGGCCTTTAATTGGAACCAGTCCAAGACACACTGGTGCAGTGATCACATGCTTTATAGTCCTGATATGTGATACTTGTCACGGGGACGGATCATTTTAGCAAAGTGAAGTGCTCGCTAACATGGATTTTAACAAATTTGGGAATAAAATTTGAAAGGAATACGCCTTTTGTTTGCACAGAAGTCTTACATGTTTTATTTCAATTCAAGAGAACTGGGAGTGAGATATGACTGCCTTTCAGTTATATTTTTGTTCAGTTGTCAATAGAGGTAATGTGCTCTAATTATCAACCTACCACACACCCCACATTTTTCAATAATGATGATGCGTAATAATGGAAAAAAAGGGTCTTTGCATACTAAATAGATGTCTATTGATTCATTACGTAAAATGATTAAGTCTTAATATTCTTCGTTCTTGCCTTTGGCTACAGGAAGACATGACAGAGTGTTCTCAGTCGTATGGACAATAGCAGATAATGGTTCTTTCATTTCTGCACATGGGTCAGAGTGAGGGATCTTCAGAACGTTTTTGACCGTAATCTGTGGATTCTGGCAAAATTTCACACAAATGTCATCATGAATTTACATTTTGTATCCAAAATGCCAGCGGCTGCTTTTCACGGTGACTGGTATCATTCTCACGGAGGCGATATTTCAGGAATGTCTTTAGGTTTCGGCACAAACACCAACTTGGGCTCAGGATGTAATATTTCAATCCAAGGGCGAATTAGAAAGTTACAGCTGGAGGTCACGGGAGCCGCACATTATTTGTTCACGTGAATACATTTAGAGCTCCCGCGTGCGATTCCGTTCGCGCTTTCCCCTCTCAGGGTAAACCGGTGTCCTCTGCGATCGTTACGTTTGACCCCACGTGTATTAAATTGCGGTTCCCAAAACGGCAGCCACTTATTCAGGATCAGAAAAAAATTATATATATATATATATATATATTCTCTTCCTGCAGAGAAATTGACTGCTCAGACACAGTGAGGAAAGAGAAAAATGGAACAAAACTACTTGCTCAAGAGTGAGCAGCTCAAATCGGTTACGGTTGGTGAAGTTTGACAAAGCCACTGGAGAGACAGTTTCTAGATGTCAGACCTCCGCTGAAGCCATGAAAAATAAAGTAAATAAATAGTAATAAGAGAGCATGCGAACTCCACATAGAAAGAACCCAGGCCGGGAATCGAACCCACGACCTTCTTGCTATGAGGCAACGCTGCTAACTCCCTTTAATACAGTTTTTCAGTATATTAAACAGATATGAACTGATTTGTGCTGGGTCCATTTTGAGCAGCGCTCCACGCACCTCCACTACGCTCCGCGCACCTCCACTACGCTCCGCGCACCTCCACTACGCTCCGCGCAGCTCCGCGCACCTCCACTACCCTCCGCGCACCTCCGCGCACCTCCACTACGCTCAGTGATATTTGGCTCAGTAGCTTTTTCCATAATCCTGCGGACACAAGTAAATTGATCTGATGACAGTGCACAGTGCTCAGACATTTGCTGAGCCAAAACATGAATGTGGTTTGCATTTGTGTTTTGGACTGTTAGAAAATGCAAATCCGGCGTCATCATCAAAGCCTTTTAGGACTCCATATCCTCATGGAAGCGCATTCATTCCTTCTTTGTGGTGTTTAAATGCTGTTGAAAACATTATTATGAGGCTTATATTCTATTTCTGCCTAAAGGTCCTCCCAGGTGCTGGACCTTTAATACAACTGCTTCAAAGTCCTGACTAAATTTATTAGAAACTGTAACTTGCCTGTTTGATGGAGCGACACTTGTTTCAGTCTTTCATGGACACTGTGAACATCTCAAGATGCCAATTTTAGATAATGATGAGAATAACCATCGCAGCTGCGCTCAGCCGCCACGCTCATCCTCACAGACCCCATCTTTACCGCCACGCGTGAACCGCCATCGGACCCGGTCTCTGTGTATCTGCCTTCACTTCCTGTCACGTGACTAAACAAACGCATCCCGTCTGTCTGCCTGTCTGTCCGTCCGTCCGTCTGTCCCCCCGTTCCGCTCCTCCTCCTCCAGGCTGTGGGTCTGGGCCTGGACTATGTCAAACTGGGAGGTCTGAGTGGCGCTGAGAGGGTGACTAAATACAACCGGCTGATTTCTATAGAGGAAGAACTGGCCCAACAGGGAATCCTGGGTATGTTTTTATACTCCTCCCTTTTTTTTCCTTTCCTCGCTCAGCAGAGAAAGAGGAGGCCAGACAAAGAGAGAGAGAGGCAGTCGGAGAACACACATTCTATCTCTCTCTCTCTCTCTCTCTGCTGGATGTGAAAGGAAACTGTGTTTGAGGAATCACACAAGTGTGTATTTGTGTGATTGGAAGAATGGGGACCCTTTACCTCGGATCTGTTAATTGGCTGCCTAATTACATGTGGGGAGAAATACTCTCTGTCCGTCTTTTTTTTTTCCAAAAAGGACGAGGGGACGAGGACCCGTCTATGAGATCAAACCGCGTCATAAATAGTTGAGGCAACATGTTTATCTGTATTTTAATTGCGTGTTGACGCGTCAGAGGAGGCGCGCTTCAGCTGCGGCGACAGAAACGCCATTTTCAGGCTTCTGAAGCGGTTTTTTTGTGCACTCACTTCATTTCGTTATTTTGTCTCGTCCGCAGTGTCCAAGGCGAAGCGCCACCCTGCGCTCTTCAGGGATATAACCATCGGAGCCAGCTCTGAGTGACCAGGTCTGAACAAGCGCTGCTCAGTCTCTGCTTGCAGGAGGACGCCGCGTCCAGCTGAAACGCCTCCTCATGCTCTTCTACCTTCCCCCCCCCCCGATCACTTGTCTGCAGGTCAGGTTTTACACATAAAACTCGGATTTACCGCTTTCATGTATTGTGTTTTGTTTATTTATTGTTTGATCGACAACAAATCAGTATGAAGCTACTGAGCGAGGCCGAGCGGGTTAACGTGAACCTTCAACACAGCAGCTGTGGACAGCCCACTCGCGCCTGGCTGCCCCCTGAGGTGCAGAGGCCAGAACATCGATCGCCCCGTGTCAGAGGTCCCGATCGGTGATCTCGGCGCCGGAGCTTCACTCGTGAGCCATAAACACGGCTGCTCAGACCCGGCGGCTATTTCTAACAACAGACCGGGAGCGGCTTCGGCACCGGCGAGAGACCAAATGTTGTCGCTCGTTAACGCTCTCTCTCTCGCGCTGATGACGACCTGATGAGAGCGCCGGGGGATCCTGAACTCTGCACCGCAGCTGGACGCGCTCACTCTTCCTATTTGCTTCCCGCTAGTTTCACTCGGTCTTGCTGGAAACGTCGTCCAGTGAGGACCATCGCTAATCAATTCAGCCGGATGTGGCGGCAGCGCCGCGCCGCCGAGGCAGGCAATTACCGCGTTTGAAAAAGTAAATGAAATGACTAACAAAACGGGTCAAATGAAGTGTTACCCAGACACACTTAAGGACCTCCCTAATTGGTGGAAGCACAATAACACAAAAACATTATATTCTATTGGCCGATGACTGGGAAAAAAGCGGAGAACAGGCAGCGGCGGCGGCGGAGAGGCTGAGGGAAGAAAAAGACCCAGTTTGAGTAATTATATGTTTGGCCTCAGCCAACCACGCATGTACCATCAATCAACGTCGGCGAGTCCGGCAGGCGGCGAAGGAGGGAATCGAACCGCTCATTGACTCGGTTTCGGCCGAGAGACACAAGAGGAAGGCGACGGGCCCAAGCCGCCGCCTCTTTTGTATGTTAGCATACCATGGAGCCGCGCGAGGACGACCTCGGGCGAGAGCGGCCTCGTTAACCTCGCCGTGGAGGATGTGAGAAATCAATACGCAGGCTGACTGCTCACTGACTCGCCGCCCTCCGCCGCGACTCCCACGCGCTCGCCCCGCCGCGGCCGCGCGGGCTCCCCCGGATCAGCCGATTAGCTGATGGGATCTCCGCCGACTTCCTGCTCCGCCGAGGGCCATTGTCAGGACTCGGGTCTGCAGCTAAATAAAGTCCGAGCGCGACTTCCTCCGCTGGAAGAGAGGATTCTTTGGAGCCCGCTGACGGCGAATCTGCTCAGAGGAGAGGCTTTGAGCCACAATGACATTTCCTCCGCTCGCTGTTAGGAGGGATTGAGAGCTGGAAATTGCACCTCGGCGCTAAATGAAGCCTTAAGCCTTCATTAAGAGCGCCGCACAAAAGGCGGCGGACATCGCGCACAGTTCACAGCTCTCAGGTTTCAATCCCTCACTCGAGGAAGTGTCTGGGAAATCTGGGCAGGTGTCGCGGGAAAACAAAACAAGACAAGGGCGAGCGCCACCGCGCTTAAATAACCAGCGCGGCCACTGTAATTTTCAAAGGGCACAAGCTGATCCTCCAAACCTGACCGGCAGCCATCTTTGACTGAGGCTTAAAAGGGCAAATCCGTCCTAACGCTGCTACAAAGACGCCGGCGGTGAAGTGTTCCACCACGCCGGACTGAGCGCTGCTGCTTCACATTCTGATGCCACATGACGATGAAGTCCCCCCATGGCGAGTCAAACGTATGTCGAAATTTGAGTCGCGCCGCCCCATAATCTTTGAACGCAAGCGTGGAACGGCAGACGGGAGTTTTCAGGCTATTCACGGAGCGGATCCCGCCGCTCCCCTCCCTTATGTAACCGACATGTGAACGGGCTGCGGGTCGGTGAACGACGGCAGACAGCAGCGATTCAGTTAATAAACACTGCTCGGTTTTTTTTTTAACCCTAGACCACAATTCACTTCATCAAGCTCTTCCACATCGGCATGCTGGCGCTGCTTGAACGGCCGCGAGTGGATTTTGTGTTACGCAACAGCATATCGCTGGAAAAACGAGCCCGGCCGGTGCGCGCGCGTGCCGAGGCGAGCCTCGTGACGCCACCGATGCACATGGAAACGTCCGCCGTCGTCATGTCTCTCCGCAAATTGTTTCCAGGACAAAAGTTTGTTTGCTGAAATGACTGCGGGGGGTTGAACTGTGAGCGGGCGGGCGGGCGGGAACAAGATGCGCGGCAGTGGCCTGCAATAATGGCTAGCGGGCTGCAAGGTTAACGCGGGTCTAGACAACAATTCACAGGCTCAAGGCTGCAAAAGCTGTTAAACGGTTCCTGCCGCAGCGAATAATGCGCAAGGCTTCACCTTCGGTTCCAGAATGAAGCGGAGACGATGGCGTTTCACTGGTCGTCATTTCAGCGCAATTAAATCGCCTGAATGAAATCCAGTTTTGTTCTCGGCCCGCACAACTGCTTCGCCGAGCGCTATTGTCACGCTTATCTTTGTCGTTATATCATCATTATTACTACTATGATTACTTGGCAACGTGTCCGTTTGTTAGCACGTTCAACGCGCCGGGGTGGAGCGAACCCGACTGGCAAACGCAAACGACCACGGCTTTTCTCCAGCGCGCTGACATGGAAGCGGCCGAGCTGGCACCAGATGACCAATCGCAGGACGAGAGAGAGGCGCTGAGAAATATAAATCCTAGCGCAGATTGAAACTGCAGCCAAAGACAGGAAACCGGACCGCGTGTGCGTGTGCGAGTAAAGAAGGGTTCTCCACATAAAATCACCGCTGCGTCATTCATCAATTACATAAACTGTGGTCGTATTTCGTAAGAAAGATATAAAAAACTATGGATCACTTTTTCTCTTCACAGCAACAGACGGCCACTTTCCACCGTGATAAATTAAGAATTTGCACATTTCTGACAATCACATAAATTTGCGGAAACGAAAACTGGCGAGAAGCTACGGACCATTACTGATGGTCGGGTATGATTGGCATATCAGCTATTTTATTTAAATAGATTTATTCGAATAAAAATTTGAATTACATTGTGTAGCAACGTTCAAGAGTATTTAGAGCATGTGAAGAATGAATAGAAAAAAATCTCAAGCAGTAAATATAATCAGTGTTTGTGTCGGACCGAACGACTACGACCATCAGATTCCCTCCACAGAGAATTTATATTTACCTTTTTGAACATCGAAATTTCAGTTGATGACATGAAACGAAGATTCTGGTGCGAATCCAGACTTCAGAGTCACGAAAACAAATACTGATCAAATGAAATAAGAAATCAATGCGCAAACATTCAATTTCATTTTCAAAAATAAACTATATATTCTCCCACGGAGGTCCATGCCATCTTCCAGGAACCATGATGAAGATGTCCATCCCTCTCCTCACACGCTTATTACAATTTGAGTATATTGCAGTAAAATTTTAAAATACAATGAAATCATCACGTAGTGGTCACACAACCAGTTTGTGTGGGAGGAGAGAGACGCCACAGCAAACACGGAGACCTGCACAACAACCGAGAGTGACGTCACCCGGGAATCAACGGCTGAAAATGCTGGATTTTTTTTTTTTTCCCGATTTCTCAGAAAATATCACATGAAGATTCGGGCTTATTTGCAGTGCTGATATTCATTCATGTATGTGGGGTCTGTGGTCAAAGAGGCTGGAGATCTTCTCCCAATAACTAACATAATTCACTGGATATTCAGTCTATTTTAGGCTGTTTTGTCATAAATGTCAGATTTGAAACTATAAGGACATATAAGGTTAAATTTAAAAAAAAAAAAGCTAATTGTAATACCAGAATACTTTTGTCGATGCAGATGAATATTTTTGGAACGTAACAGAGTGAATACGACCTGTACAACTTGTAAACATATTCTAGCGCGCCGGTCGCCTCTGCCGTCCCCCTCACAAATGGCCCTGGAGTGAACATCCTGTTTGTTGTGCCCCGGCAGTGAAGTGAAACGACATGCGTCCGTTCAACTGTTGAGCTGAGTGGATGCGGATGTCTGAAACTCCGAATCAGACGTGTTTCCGTTAACGGTTCCCTTCGCTTTTTTCTCTCTCGGTACCTTTATGGGAACTTCATATCTGTGCGACGAGAACTGCGGTTTCGCGCGCCGGCCGAATCTGAGCTCACGCACAACAGGGGGAGAGGAACCCACGTCTCACGGGTGTCGCTTCAGGACTCCAGCACGTCCCGCCGCCTCAGCAGGATCCTCTGCAGCTCCTCGTCGCGGCTCGCCGGCGGGGACGCCGGCTTCGGCTGAGGGGGGCTTCTGTTGAAGTTGTCCTGCGCGGTGACGGAAAACGCAGAAATGAGGGATCTCCACAGTGGCTTCAAACAATAAGAGTGTGTGTGTGCTCTCGTGAGTTTGTGCGGGAAGGAAACTTTGGCTGTGGCGCGGGCCAGCGCGCCGTGTTCAGAGTGCAACTCCAGAGTCACGAGGACGTTTGTTTGTTTGTTTTAAAGTCCCATTACCATGATTCCTTTAAGCTCCCGAATGGCGGAATTAGAGTTCAGCCTCTCCACCTGGTAAAAAGAAAAGCAGGAAGAAAAAGACGGCTTTTGTAAATAAATAGCAGGAGTACACATTATACCTATTTTTTTCTCATTCAGCACTTAGAGGCTAAACTTCCCCTCCGACTGCCGAGACGAGACACCGCGGGCCAGCGTGAGGACGTATGCTTTCTACATCACGCAACCACTGACTCAGTTCCATTTCCCCATCTTCATTATTGAAAATTGCCTTGTAGAGCGGCTGCTAATGCTATCTAATTTGGCTTTCGCGGTTGTTGTGGTGGAATAACATGTAGAGTCAAAAGATGTCTGGCGTGCGCGCGCGTCGTGTTTTATCAAAACGAGCAGCTCTTAGACGATCCTACTCGCGGATGGATTTAAGAGATGGATTTAGACGACGCGCGCGTGCGTGCGCGTGGCCGCGCACTTGGGTAACTTCTCTCGTCATCCTTGCAGATTCTGCTGGACTTTGAAACACACCCTCTGCTGGTGGCCCCTTTGACAAACGAGTCCGATTCAAACGAATTCTCAAGTGTACAAAGGCGGTTGTTGTCCAGCAGGGGGCGGTCTGAGCAACCCAGGCCGATTACTTGCAAGACGGGCGAAACCAGGAAGTTTCCGCTGACAACCAGTCAAACACCTAATCAACGCGAGTGGGAAGCAGGGTGGAAGCCAGTGGCGAGAAGTAACCAAGTATTCATATATGTACTTCTGTAGTATTTGTAATTCACCTCGGTATTTCCGAATTTCACCAATTAATACATCCAATGATGCCTTCATTTACTAGTTAATTCAAAGTAACCATTATTACAATTGTAATACAGTAAACTAACACGTTACAAAATAATATTATAGATAAATCTACCCAGCAGCGTCTTGGCTGTGGAAAAAAAAAATACCCATCATGGCCAAAAATAAATGCCGCTCTGCTGATGCCTTCAGCCCGCTGTTGGAGTTCTGGTTCTGCCGGGCCCGGGGCTCATCCCCCGACCGAAGGGGAGGCGGCGGTCAGGAGGGTCGCTCATGGCCTCCAGGATGGCTTGTGGAGCTGCAGTGGGACCGGAGCGTCCTGGTGACCGGCGCCTACACTCGGCTGCTGGAGGGCCCGAGTGCGCTACCGGTCCTGCTAGATGAACCAGAGTTCCAAAGCCGGTTCTGCGTGGCCAGACTGGAGCAGCAGATTTTTCCCCCCCTTTTTTTATTAAAATGGAGTCTGCACTAACAGGAAAAACATGAAACGTTTGTGTTTGGAGTTGTCAAAGGTGTTGAAATACCGCCATGTTCTGAGCAGACATCCGCCGGACTGCTGGGAGCAGCTGAGCAACAAGGCCGCCCAAACCCATCAACGGAGGGAGTCGAGCAGAGGTCCATCGTGGCTCTAATCTATGGCAGATGTTACCAGGCTGAGGCCATGACCTCGCTACATGTCCTCCAATCAACACCCAAACCGAAGAGGAAGAACCAAGCCAATGACATGGATGCAGCTCTCGCTCCACTTGGCTTGAACCCTGTGCCGACTGCTTCGTCTTCCCTCCACCCACCGATCATGCGCTCCCTAAAGTATTCCCGGTATTCTTCGCAGTGAGAGTAAATACCTGCGTAATACTCGGCGACGGCTGTGTTTGACCCCTGACCCCGAACTTAGCCCTGCAACTGATCTGTGCAGCCTTCGTTCGGCTCTCACCGACACGGAGGTCCCGAGTGTTCCATGTCCCCCCGTCCCAGCACACGCTCGGATGCAGTAACGCTGCAAAGAAAGACTGAGCTGATCTGCACGGTGGAGGAGACCTCAGTTTGGAGTCTGCGTCTGGAGTTGGATTTTTCAGTCGCCAAGCTCGACATTAAGAACTTCATTAAGCGGCATGTCAGTTCTTAGGCGGGCAGGAAAATGACATCAATCAACCGGCTCCACTTGAGACGTTTCCCAAGGAAAACATACCAAGGACGAAATTAGAGCAAATTTGTTGAACAATAGAAACAAACTGTCATGGAGGACTAAAGGGACGGACCTGCAATCAGCTAAATTCAGACATGCGACGTTCAGACATCCATTTGAGAGCTAAATTCACAGCAATTTTGCCAGCGGAGTATTTCTAATGAAGAGGATGTCGCAACGGAGGGAAGTGCGGTGCGGCGCAGGCGTCAGACAACAACCACAACAGCGTCCCTGCACGCCACACACCACGCTGTTTTATTTGACGCCAACTTTACTTATGACTCGCTGAAGCTTTAATCATCATGTGCTGCATGTTACTGCTGTTGGGGGCAAACTCATGGCCGAACAGACGCAGGAGTTTCGTCTGGATGGGTCCAGCTGTGAGTGACGCCAGCTGCCCGCCGGGGGTCAAACTGCGGACAGACGCCATTCCAGACACCGCGAGGCCTTCTTAGTCGATCATATTCTGAGCTCATTGTTACCTGCGGTTCAACTTAGCTGGTAACTCGTTATGAACCCACATGTGTGATTCCCCCGGCCTCCTCCCACCACTCGTGGCTGCATTTTGGACGAATGACTGCGGGTTAAATGCAACTCTCTTGGGGTAGTGGGAAGCTTGTCAGTGAACAGAAGGTCCAATTCAGCGGCTCACTGGAGACTATTTTACCCGGGCTGAGTTAATCCCATCACGTTGGCTCGGATTTGATTGGTTGGAAAAAGTGACAGCCCCTCCCGGAGAGACGGTGGACGATGACGCAGACCCGTGCGTCGCCGTAACTGATGAAGAAGATGACGAGTTACCGGTCTCCTGCTCCTGACAGGTCGAAGTTGGACCCCCTTCTTGATCCTCTGCATCATTTCCTCCACCGCCTGCTGCCTGACGTCCACGTCTGCGGGCGACACACACCGAGCGGGGAGGAGGAGGAGGAGAGTTACTGTGCATGACCGAGCCTCGCGGCGCAGCTCCAAGTTTTATTTCGCAGCGCCACTGAATCTGCCTTGGTGGGAAACCGCGCCAGGAAGCCAAGTGACTGAAAATGATTTTGAGAGGCCGATGCCATCGAGTAATTCAGAGGCGTCATTAGCACCACTAGCACTTGAAATAAAGCTCATTTGCTGTAAAAGCTCGTGCGTGGCGAGAGCCCGCAGGACCTCTCGCTGGAGTGTTTGTTGGAGAAACTCCAGGTTTTTTTCCTGCGTTTAGGAGGACGGCGGTAGTCAAGGATCAATAATAATAAGTCAATGATTTTGAAGCTTTCAAATCACACCTCCAGAGTTCAGAGGTGTCACAGAGGTGTGAGCTTGTGAAAATGAGTCTGGAGTGAATTTTGCGTAAAGAAAAAAAAAAAAAACACAATCATGATTTTTTTTTTTTTTCCCCCCATGCAAGAGTTCTGGTAGGAGAAGAGTTTCTCAAGTTCACAAAAGAAAAGCCAGCTCTGCAATAACACAGTGCATTTGTAAAGAAATGTGAATATTTTCTAACATAGAACATTCAAAGGCGCACACAATGGAGCTATTGTCAGTGAGTTGTCTTTATAATTTAAAAAAAAAAAGGGAAAAAAAAACGATTTCGTGCTCAAGTAATAGTAAAATATTTTCCTCCAACGTGCTCAGAAAGAGACTATTATTCAGGTGTCAGAGTGGAAGATCCTTGGGTGGCAACTATTCAGTCCTGCATGTAATTCCAACAAATAGCTTGTGTGTAGTACCCAATTCAGGCCTTGCATATTCAAAACTGTTTAACAAAATGAGGCCAGTTAAGTTCACGTGGCTGTCCTACCAGCTCCGGCGAGTCAAGGCTCCCCTTTTGTTTGCTCAAATTGAAGAATTTAACATGTTGACCTAATCGACCAACTATGGGGAGCCGAGCCTGCGTCTTCTCACGCACCACTTGCTACCGCGTTTGTCCTTCTGTGCACGAGTGACTTTCATTTGGGGAAGGTAAAAGGTAAAGGTGAAAAGATTGTGCTGTGAAAGGCAGGAATGGGATTCAAGACCGGCTCTCCTCCAACTGAAATGCGCGAGGGAAAAGCGGCGCCAAGGAGCGTGGACTACAAAATGAACGCGCGGCGTGCCGCGTGGAGCGCCGGCGGCTGTGCTGGATGTTTGGATCTGGGCCGGCAGGAGTTGCGCACGATCGCGCCGCGTCGGCATTGATGTAGCACGTCGTCTACTGCAGCACGGGGAAAAAAAAGGTTGCCGCTTTGGAGCAGCAAACACCTGATGCCAGTTGGTTCGAATGCGAGAAATGTTGGGAATGAAACCCATCCCACCTTCACGAACAATTCCTTCACGGAGTCCTAGCATCTGACCAGCGTCATCACTGTCAAATCCTCCTGTTTAATGGACATGATGCCGAATCGCCTGGTTGGAGACAGACTTCATTCCATTTCTCCATCTGTCATCGCCATTATCAACTATAGTTTAAGCCGCTTCTCTGAGAGCCATCTAAAGTCTTTGAAAAGTAGCTGCTGGTCAGTTTATGGATCAGGTGAAAGGCAGCAGACTTTGATGAATTTCAGTGAGGTTTTACGGCGACACGCAGCACTGCAGTTCTGCATGGTGTTCTTCTTCCAAAGTTTTTATTTTTTTAGTTTTATATATATATATATATGTAAGATGTTAGTGATTTTAACTGAAGACCTTAAGCTTGAAACACAACAACAATTTCACAGCCGATTTTGAAAAGACTTGGAATTCACAGTGACCGACTGGTTTCAGCAGATTTTTTTCCTATGACTGAAAGACTGGGGGTCACACACACTTGATGACTGCGCCTGATGAGGGATCACAGACTACATGTTTTGTCAAAACAACAGACAAGAAAAAAAATGTTTATGGGTCAAGTTGTGGAGGAATCAAGGCTACCAGTGTGGATGGCCCCGCCCGCTCTTTTTCATTGGCTGTCGGCGACGTGTGATTGCAGTTGGGTTGGTAATCAGCACACACGACCCGACTGTGTCCAGAGTTGGTTCACACCCTTGCCGAGCTGAGTTTCTACCCCCTCACACACGGGCAGATTTCTGTGCTGACTAGCCACGCTGGCTGTCCCCAACTGGCGCAGACTGGTGCAGACTCTCCCCGACAGTAAATCGTGGGTAAAATCGGGCAAAAAAATCTAGTCGTGTATCCCCAGCTTTAGGTGCTGGCTTGCCATACCAGGTACAACTCTAAACTGTAAACCCACTATCCTTCCGTACTGTGATAACACTGGTGACACCATCCATCTCTCCTATGGAGTGCCTCAAGGCTTGGCCTTTGGTCCTCTGCTGTTGTCCACTTAAATGTCACATTCAGGTCACATTTCTCATACACACACACTTTGCATTTTTCACCCGTCCTTTTCATCTATTTTTCATCTGACCCCAACACTAAAGCAGCCCCTGTCTCAAGTCTTGGAGATGTTAAATACTGACACCAAACTTACTCAGTTATCAAATGATCAATCAGAAGCCATTACTATTGACCACACCTCTGCATCAAGCATGCATCCTCTTACTGAGGTTCAGCCAGCTGCTTCAGCAACCTCAGCAGAAATCTGAGTGCTGTCTTTGATAACAGCTTGGATCACCAGGTGAGGATGGTGGTTGAGTCATGCTGTCTGTGCCTTTGTAAGATCTTAAAAATAAGATTTCCTTTATGCTTTGAGAATCTGGAAATTGTCACTCGTGCTTTTAGTGCAACCCTCCTTGACTACTGCAACCCGTCTGCCTCACTCGTTCTGACCTCTCCAGACCATAGTTCAGCGGCAAGACTCTAGAGGAGTCCTCACAATGCCGATTTTAGCAGCTCTACGTTGGCTGCGTGTGTGTTTTCGGAAATGATTTATAATTTTGACATGAGAACTTTTTGGCAAACCATCTGCAACCCTGAATGTATCCTGAAATCTTCTTGCGGCGGTCTGCTAGCGCGGCGGAGGATGAGTCTTTAAGGTCACAACACCACAACTCTGGAGGAGACTTCCTGAGGAGATCAAACTCTTTCAAACTGCACTCTCAGAAAGCTTCTCTCTTCAATCAAGTATTTTTCCATTTTATTTTACTTATTTTTAGAGTATTTTAGTACCTGTTTTCAATATTTATTTATTTTTTTGCATTTTTAGTGTTTCTTTAATTCAGAATTAATCTTGTAATTGCTCAAGTTTTTAATTCCATAAAGCTATTCAAACTAAGTTCTTATTATCAACGTTAAGACTCAGGTGTAGCCGTATGTCTGTGGGCAGCCGCAGTATTAATGTGGATGTACCTGGTGTCTTGACGGCGTCCTGGACCACCAGCGGAATGTCGCTGCCGACATTTCTTCTCTTTCTTATCAATGACAACAAGGAACTACAGACGGGAAAAATAAAACAAAAACAAAATATCGCCAGCTTTCATTTAGCTGCTTTCACATTTTTGATTTATTGTCAAGACAGCACACATTTCATACTTAACTTCATTTTTTTCACATGAATATCTTACCTCCAAGCAAGGAAAGAATAAAATAAAATACAAACAGTTTCCTGCCTGCCTGACGGATGCGCTTCTGTTAGCTTGGTCTACACATCTGTTATAAACAAATGAACTACCTGATCTTCACTATCATACAGAATTCATATTATTTTGTTCAACTTTTTGTCACACTTCATCGAAGTTCCTTTGCCTTCTACACAGCAGCACTGAAAATGAGCCACTTGAGCCAGGAGGCACGAAGGTGTAACAATAAGAAACGTCGAGAAACTGAGCGTCATTCTCAATCATAAAACATCACGCAGCGTGTGTGTATGCTAGTGTGTGTGTCGGGCGGTCACTGATTTATAATACATTTACTCTGTTCTTGTCTGAAAAGGAGAACGTGTGTTAACCGTGTGCAGGCCAACCTGAGAGGGTTTGAGGTCGTCGCCATGGCCGGAGGCGGTGGAGGGGGGGGCGGAGGGGGAGGAGCTGGGGCAGGCGGCGGGTTGGTAGCTGCTTGTAGTTTCTTCTGGAGTTCCTCAACTGGCCACACACACACACACACACACACGCACGCACACACACACACAGTCATCCTTTCAGAAGGGCTCCACTTCCCCTATGATGACAGTGTAACAACACCTTGTGCTCCCAACGTGTCCTCACCTGTGAACCTCAGATCTTTGACCTCCTCTTGGGCCTTGGAGCTCTGCTGACTGCACTCCCTCTTCTCCTCCTCCACCAGCTCCAGTTTCTGCCTCAGCGCCGTCAGCTCCTTCTGAACCTCGCAGCTGCTCAGTCTCTCCTCCAGCTGCTTTACCTGACTCAACCCACACACACACGCACACACGCACGCACACACGTGATCTTTTTCATTCCATATTCATGACGCTAAGTCAGATGCAGGTATGAACATTCACATCAGGGATCTTGTCACACATGGGCAACATCCAGCCCCTGAACCACCTCTGTTCTTATTCTTGATGAAAAAGAAAGTTGCTGTGTCTAAAACGGGGACCAGAAGTGTCGCAGAGAAGTTTAGAGCCTCACGGTGAAACTTTGCGATATCAAAGACTCAAACCACAAAGGCCAGGCGCCCTGCTCAGTGTACAGCCAGCCAGCGACTGCGTTTTGGGTGATAATCCAGGCTGTGGGCTGTTAAAACTGTCTTGATATTTGTGCAGGAGAAGACGAACCGTAGATAAGGAAGCCTTCATGGAAAATGTCTCCTCATCTGCTCGTAAACTCAGCGGCTTCCTATGCTTCAGCGGCAGCCGTGCTCACCTCCGTACGACGGCGTGCTGCATGTGATGTCTTTCTAATTGTTACTTTGCACGCGCAGGTCGGTTCAGGTTGGTCGCATTTTACAACACTAAAATATTCAATGCCAAAAAAAAACAAACCAAAAAAAGGAAGCATAAATGAGGAGCGAACCTGAATGCGGCGCTCGGTGCTGCAGCGTGAACGCGGCACCTGTGCAGCGAGGTCCCGGCTGCCGGGCCTGCGGCTTCCACCCCGGTAATTGCGCGTAAATAGCATTGGGCGGCTGCCAGTTGACATTCAGTGATCTCCTCTACAACCCCGGTTCCTTAACTGGTGTTTGAATTGTTCATCAAATGAAGGGTATGGCTCAACCCCACCCGGCTCCAGCAGAGATCACTGATCCCACTCAGCCGTAATTGTTTTCCATCAGTGCCAGAGTAGGAGGCGGCGAGCTTGTGGCCACGCTTTTAATTGTTAATCTGGCAAGTCACGGCCTCAAGGTTACACTGCGGCGGCCCCCGATGATTCCCCAGGCATCCGCCTATGTAATTAGCCAGAGAAGTAATTCCGGTCATACAGTATAAAGGAGAGACATGACAGGTGCAAACACAGCCGGGGTTACATATGTTATATTGCTGCTGTGTTTGGATGGATTCTATTGTGTTATTAATGATTCGACTGTGAATGGACAAATGACGTTGAGTCGATTTTTGTTTGAGTAGATTTTTGTTGGTCATTTGTCAGTCCGCTGTGAGACTTAAACGTAATGGCTAACAACTTTTGTTGTTTTATTTTACGAATTATACGATAACTCAATTACACTCAGGTATTGTTTTTTTTTTAGGTTATCCCAGGACACTTTTCATACGGAGCAAACACACTCTTTATTAACAGAAGACAGAAAATGAGTTATGATGTGTTTGTTGGTTTCTATGTGATTTCCAGTTCACATGACCACATCAATCAGTTACATCATCAGACTTGTCCGAACAGCACGAATGAACTGCAAAATATCAACAAATAAAACACTCATTATCACACACTGCTATTTGAGGGTGGATGTTAGCAAAATTGTTCACATGCTGCCGGCAAGTCCCCCAGCAGCAGTGTGGCAGTAGCTAAGTTTAGTTTGATTTACTTTAGATCAGTTTAGTTTAATTTAGTTGTTTAGTTTTGCTTGGTTGAATAGTTTAATTACTATTACTTAGTTTGGTTTGATTTCGCCCTTTATTTTAAATGTGTTTGGTTTGATTAGTTTACGTTGATTTAGTTTAGTCTTGATCAGTTTAGTAAAATTTTATGAAATTCAGTTAAATTTTTTTGTTTACTTAAATTGAACTTAGTTTATTATTTTAGTTTAGTTTGATGTAATTTAGTTCATTTTAGTTAATCAAATTTAATAGTTTAGTTTAGTTTTCATTTGTGGCCAACGTGAGACATCAATCGCTTCCTTTACATATTAAAGGATGAACAGATTTCTTTGTCTCTAAAGAGATTGTGTGCTGAATCACCAGATTATGAGCTCAGATTAGACTTCAATCACATTTTTTACTTTGTGAAATGGTAACAACTGATATTTTTAACTGTTCTGTTCTTGTTAATGTGACAGGTCTATTTGTGGCTGGCGTCGACGCCGCGGTGAGTATAGTGCAAAGAGCGCAAAGAGGCGATTGCTCAGGCGGCCGCGAGCAGGGATTGGCTGACTCCATGGGGCTCCTCCACCAATCCTGTTTTCTCCTGGTCATCTATGCAAGGGAAGGACGTCATTGCCATCCGTTTTAATTCCTTTTGGGGGGGGTTTGGTTGGTTTTGTTTGCTTTCTTGGCATCTGTCCAACCTGACATTACATCAAGGTTTGTTTTCCAACTCTTTAGTTGGCAAAGTTAACCTTTGACCCCTGCCTTTAACCTTTCGCTGCTTGCGCCTTGGGGAAGATGTGGCATCTCCCAAGTTGATGCACAGTTACATTTCCATAAATATTACAAGACTTTGAGTGAACCCTGATGGTGCGTTTTCTTATATTTGCTATTTCCTCTCCATTAAGACACTGTGAAGAATGAACGATGCTAGTTGAGTCCACAGACCTGCTCCTGGTGCTCCAGCCTTTGAGTCTCGAGATCCCGGGTCAGGGTGGCCACCTGGCTGAGGGCTTCCTGCAGAGCCAGACCAGGTGAGGAGCTCTGCATCAGGAGCTGACTCTGTCTCTTGAGCATCTTCTGCTCCACCACCATCTGAGGGAGGGACCACAGTGAGAGGAACAGTTCATTGGCCATGAGGGAGCGTGAGAACACGAAGCAGCCGAGCATGAATCACCACGACTGTTCACGTGATAACGCCCTCACCGCTCTGGCAAACGTCTCCGCCTCCGTCCTCAGGTCTCGCTCCAGGTTCAGGGTGTCCTGCAGAGCCTCATACTCCTCGACAGCAAACTGAGACACTGCATAAACATGTTCCCGTTTGTGATATTGCTCATGATGTGCAACACGCGCTGGACACCATCGCGCCAATCGCTGACATGTGATATCTTGGCTTTTGTTATGACTGATAGCGCTCGTAAAAATAAAGACTGCAAAAACGTATAAGAACCTCGGTTATATTTTCCCAGGAGCTTCTTCTGCTGCAGCGTCTCAGCCATCAAAATGGTGTTACTGTGTTTCTCTTGGAGCAGCTGAAACATGAGAGACAGCGGAGAAGCATCACGGTAAATATGAAGGTGACATCCAAGCTCATTCGCTTCACTGAAAATGTAAAGATCAAGACTTTTCTCTCTCAAACTGTGTCAAACTGTGTAACTGAAGCAACCGAAACAACAGAGGAACAGGGGAACAGTCGTGATTTGCAACTTTAGTCCGGTTTTATGGGGATTTTGTTTGGTCATTAGGTCATTAGGCCCGCCCCACCAGTCAAGCTGCACTTTACATCCGAGTGTGTCCACAACACATGAAGTGGAGACTTTGAATGAGTTGTATTAAATGTATTAAGTGTAGGAAAATGTCATCACTTTTATCATTTCATCCTATTAAAACATTTAGGTGTATGATTGATGCAAATACATGCCATGTGATGTCATAACGAATTTGACCTTTCACCCCTAACCACCAAGATCAAATCAGTTCATCCAATAGCCCAAAGTGACAAAAGTGACAAATCTGAAGAAACGGCCTTCGGCGAAACGGCATTCCCGAATTAACATTTTTACAAGAATGATGCAGGTCGATGGGAGGCTGACCTTTGACCTTTTGGATACCAAACATTTTCTTGTGAAATTCTGTCATGATCAAAAGATGACATAGTGATAAAGATAGTTATGGCAATAAATGTGTTTCATGAGGTGACAGTGACCTTTGACCTTAAACCACCAAGGTCAGAAAGGCTGACCTTTTACATGATAAATGTAATTATGTCACTTTATCCTTTTAGAAACTGATGGTGAAGTTTATCTAAATTGGTATTACATTGAAAATGTGTTTTGTGAGGCCCTGTGACCTTTGACCACCAAAATCTAATGGGGTCATCGGTTTCTTTTTGTGCCAAATATGAAGCCCCGCAGGTTTCCCTGAGACATCCCAGCCTGGAAGCATCACGTCTCCGGCCGGGGCTGAGCATTAAAATACATCTGCAATTAATTTGTTTCGCGATCACCACAAGCACGAGAACCAGCTGCCACACGACACACTCCAGTATGAAGTGGCGGGTGGCCAGCACAGGTGTCAGGTTTAGATGGCTGGTACTTGAGACGACAAGAACACTGCTATTATCCTTGAAACGTTTGTGCAGAGCCATCTTAATGCTCCTGCAAGACTTTTGTTCATCAACACATTGAAGTGTGTCATGTTACCATTTAAGACTGAACAATGTCACAGGAGAACGAGGATGGCTCAGACGTCAGTGATGCTCTTCCAACAAACGTGTGCGCGCGCGCGCACGCACGCACGCACACACACGCACACACACAGCCAAACTCTGCTGGCTTAAGTGATGATAATCACACTAAAGTTGAGTATTTTCACGTAGAGAATCATAAAAACACATACATGATGAAGAATATACGGTTGCTCAAAATACACACACACACACACACACACACACACACGCACGCACGCACGCACGCACGCATGCACACACACACGAGATGTGGGCAACAGCACCCACTTGTTCCCTGGTTTCCCTCAGTTGTTCCTCTAAATGGTTGAGTGCTTCGTTTTTCTCCTTCAAGATCATCTGCAATGAAGTTTGAAGCTCTGAAACAAAACAAAAAAAATTAAATCAGTGTTACATGACATGTTTGATACAAAGTTGAAATGAAATGTTCAACCTTCTTCTTGACTCCAAGCCCCCTACCCTGCCATCTCATTCAAATAAATTAGGGTAATAAAAATGAGGAACACCTCTCAGTACAACCCAGCGCAGCTCAAGCAGCAGCACAAATTACAGCCTCCAAAATTATCATCCAAATAAGTCAATATCACTCTCAGGCAGGCATTATGACATTTCTATCTAAGCCCACAATCTTTGCTTTCTGCATTCAGTCATCTTCTGTTTATAATCCGAGCATGATTTGATTATCCGTCCCTTTTAATGCCAACGGCCTTGAACAACATGAGGGGAAACTCATCATGGAGGATGAATCCATCACGACCTGTGCAACATGTGCAATTACCGATTGACGGAAGGAAGCGACTGTGACATTTCCCCGGAGACATGACGGGGAGAAGAATGCCTCACTTGAGCTGTACTCAACAAAGTCACTGAGGAAATACAGTTGCCGCTTCGCTCGTTCAAATGCGCAGCACACCTGCAGATGGAAAATTAATCTATAGACAGATTCTTAGCCGTCAGGCTCCAATTCAGTGGCACCTTCTTCTTGTTCTGGTCCATCTTTACATTTAAGAGAAGCTTTCAAGCCTTCCGTCATGACAAAGCTTATAGTTGGTGCTGGCCTAGGTTTGCCTTGGACCGTCCCTCAGTTAGGCTGCTGGAGGATTTTCCACAATGGACCACGCTTATCGCTCAATTCTCTCTATAGATATGCATTCACACCATTCTATTGTTAACGGTGCTTCATTATTATTATCATCATCATTACAGAACAAGCTAAGTGAACTTATGCCTGATCGAGTTAGTAGCATAATAATTACTGTAATGATAATAATTTTCAGAACTTCAAACAAAACTAGAGTGTTCTTCCTTAATCCCACCACCAAATGTGGAGAATTTCAACCTGGCAGTTTTTGAGCAGTCTTGCTCACAAATTAGTAGACGCAGGTAAAAAAAAAAAGAATACAAGCTCCTTGGTGGCGATAACTGGAGTAACCATTAGAGCCTCGATGTGAGTGATGAGAAAATCCACCAAAAAAAAATTAAAAAAAATCGAGGAGAAAGCCTCAAGAGGAGCCACAGAGGAGGCTCCTCTACCAGGACGGACAGATGAGTGATGCATGTCGCATGTGCAGAAATCACAGAATTCACAGATACCAGTGACAAAACTACTGATTAATAAAGACAATACATAAAAGGATGGATCAAATTCTATTCCACATGCAGAATTGTTTCGCTTGTCATCATCCTCTCAACAGTCCTGTCTGTGTCTCCACTGTCATGTGATGAATTTTGTTCCGTCAGAGACCCAAAATCAATGTTTGTTATTCAAATGGCCGTCCTTCCCTGACACGGCGCGTTGCACTACCTCGTTTAACCGGGGAGCCATTGACCACCCGCAGATTTGTTTCTGTTGTACATTTGTATAACAAATGAATATAAATTAAGACTAATTTGTGTCCTCATGACTCGTAACGTGTTGCTGGCGACAGGAAGTGGAGGCTGGGCTCGGGATGCTGCGTTCACTGGCTGTTTCTGTGGATGGAAACCCCCTCGCGAGCATGCGCTATGACGGCTGGGGGACAAAGAAACATGTTGCACCTGAGATGGAGGTCTGGCACTGTGGTGAGAGGCAGACCCTGCCCGCTGCATGGGGCCCCTCCTCCTCCTCCTCTTCATCCTCCAGGTTAATCTCAGTGATGGTTTCCGGGCTGAGCTGCGACAGCAGCATCATACTCTTCCTCTTCAGGGAGCGATTCTGACGGTTCAGCTGCAGTGACGAGACACGTGGGAGAATCAAGTGGAATAATATGAAGACGCAAAAACATTAAACGCCGTTCCCATTTATGTCATCAACATGTGATCCGCATCCAGACATGGTCCACAATGCAATACTGTCTTTGCACTCACAGCCGGTGTTTGCGTTTGAGTTTGAGTTCTGCGAGATGCACATGGGCGCAGGATTTTAAAGATGAAGTATTTTAAATGTGAAAAAAAAAAAAAATTGAACGCGCTTGTCAAATTCAGTCTGTCAAAGTCAGTTAGACGGCTTATGAGCTGCTATGAATTTTTGATCAGTTGATGCCCAGACATAAACACGGTGGGTTCTTATGTTTGGTCTCGACAGTGCGAATTTCGTGCATTTAATAAAGATAATAACAGGATGCATGACTCAGCAGCAACAATCTGATCCGCTGAATATTAACGACACTTCATTTGACTGTAATTGTGTAATAGAACTGTGTGGGTGGTGTTTTGGCAAAGATGGCAGGAACGATGATGTTCCAGATGCCATCACAGTAAACTGTTGGTGTTTACACAGATCTGAGCCGGATGACCTCCAGATGGGCTCAAACAGATCTGATCGCACTCCACGTAACGCTTCCACACTATTATATCTGTGTCTCTGTCAACCTCCGTTATTTAGTGGCACAAAAACAATCCGTAAGAATGCAACACTTACAAACGCATTTACTCTGACTCGTTATGATTGCAACTGCTAACCCCAAACTAACTTTTAATATCTTAAAGCCATGGAATAACTGCAGTCTCAGCTCATTAAGTGTGAGGTCATAAACATGCTGCTGTTCCACATTTCAGCTGAAACGGTGCTGCCCCTGCTCCGAACTACAAAATCCTCCTTTTTATCCAAAGCTATCACTTTACACCTGGACTCCCAAGTTAACTCTCAATAAAGCTCCATTAGAAAGGATGTTGCTCAATAGAGACTCTTCTATCTTCAGATATTTAGGTTGAGGCTGCATTCAGATGCCTTTCACAAATATTTAAACGCAAGAAATCTGATCCAGCATCACTGATCTGACCCCCAAATTTTTATTTGTGACAATAAGTATAAAAGTTTTTGAACAACTACCACACTTATGGCTGCGTCCAAGGTGTTAAAAAGGGCTAGGTTAAAACAAGTTTTTAACAGCTTTTTAAAAGTTTCTATTAGGTCTGCCTCTTTATGGGTTTAATGGAGTTCCATAATTTGAGAGTGTAGTTAAAGAGGCTGCATCTGCAGTTTTCTTTCTGATGGGGTTATGGCTCTCTAGCAGGTTGGCGGTGGAGGATCTGAGGGCTTGTGGACAGATGAGGAGCAACAGAGACTCAGAAATGTTGGTGGGGCCTGGTCCATTGAGAGCTTTAAAAACAAGTAAAAAGACCTTGAAATCGGTTCTGGAGGTTCGTCAAGAATGGATTGATGTGTTCTTCCTTTTTTTGGTTTCAGTTCGCAGTCTAGCAATTACAGTTCTGGATAAGCTGCAGTCTGTTGATGGGGTTTTTTGCGTCAACCGGTAAAAAACTACAATAGTCCAACCTACTTGAGATGAAAGCATGAATTTGTTTTTCAGCATCTTGTTGAGTTAAAAATGGTCAAACTTTAGCAATATATCAGAGGTGAACTATGGTGTCGCAGGAATCTTGACCCTTGAATTTTTGGATATAAAATTAACATCCCTTCAGCCTTGTAAACGTCTGTTTCTGTATCAGTGTATAAAATTCTTGTGTTGTGGCCAAAAAGACGTTTTTAAATGAACTTGACCCTTGACCCCCAGTGTCTAAGTAGTTCATCTTTGGATCCAAGTGGCTGTTTGTTCCAAATTCATGTTCACAAAGATGAAAACATAATGCCTGCAATAATTACTGCTGCTGGGGGGTGACATTATTTTAAAAATGACCGGTAAACTATATGTTTATAATCAAGATCGAAATACCCTATTTAAAAATGAGGCTGTGCATGATTTCGTGTGTTTATCAGCATCCATGACTTCAGTGGAAACCTTCAGACTTCCTGCATGTCTTCTGGTTCAAGTGCTAATGATGTGCATATGTCATCTTCTTTGAGCTTCACTATATTTTGTTTTTTACTCCTTCAGACAGAAAAGACCATCAACTCAGGAGCGGCACGCCAGAAGAACACTTCGTTTCTCCTCGCCAATCCTCAACGCGACATTACATAGTTCAGCCGCGGAGGCAGCCGGCGGATGCGGCACGTGTTCCATAAAAGATGACATGAATCCTCCAAAAAACTGAAAGGGCTCACATCTCGCGACGCCTCCATCTTTCAAATCTCTGCTGTGTATTAAACTAGTGGAGAAGAAATGAGGCGGCGGCGCGACAGACAGATGAGATGTTGTTCTGATTTCCCTCTTTTCTTTGGCCCTGCAATCAGCCATAATGGCAGGACACACGCAAACGCAATGATAAGGTGTGAAAAAGCAGATGTCATTAAGAGGAGCACAGGCGGATGAAGAAAGACGCAGCGTCTCCCCGTTTACATGTAATCACAGTTTTTTGATGTGACATGTATTTGCATTCGCGTGCATCATGTTTGTCTCGGTGTGATTATCACCTCTTACATGTATACTTATGTGCTGTATTTTTCTTTTGAAATTATTTGCAAATTGATCAGCGCCGCACGAATGCTAAACTGCAACAATGGCTGCTCCTCAGGTTTCAATTAAGCAGACATCACTAAGTAAAACATGAGTGAAGCCTATGGAAGGAGGTGGATGCCAATTATGCATGAGTTTTTTTTTTTTCATGTCATCTGAAGGAAGAAAAGAGGAGGAATAGAAAGGGCGAGCCATAAAAGAAACATTTATTAATGGCACCCTGGTGGGGACAGATTGCAGCAATTCCATCTTTTGATGATGCCCTTCAAACCGCATCGTTTTTTTTTTTTTTTTTTTGCCTGAAATGCAATCAACAATACATAACATGGAATCACATTCTTTTGATCATAATCGACGATTGGCGAGAGACGTACGTACAAAATTACATACTCAGATCTATCAAGCCCGGCGCGCCGTCAAGCTAGCATTCTCCTCGGGTCACGGCCCCTCCCATCGTAACTTTTGATCACACCGCGGCACAAAAACTTTCACAACCGCGTTCTGAATTAACTGACTGCAAATTGCCAACGCGCTTTTTTTTTTTTTTTTTGAATCCAAGAATGTTGAGGAGTTAAGGAATCACGCTGAATTTTAAGCTTCTTTCAGAGTGGCCTTGGAGGACGCTGGTATGCACAATTGCCATCAGTGGATACAAGGAAATGAACAAAAGTGAGAACAATATGAGGTTGCTTCTGCATCCTCGCGCCTGGGGGCTTGGATTTTAATGTATATGAGTCATAACCATGATAACAGTGTGACGCTACAACATTTCTCTACCGTTCCACCCTGACCGTATACAGCGCTTATAAAGCAGCGGTGATATAGGTTGCTTTCAGGGGCTCGAACATGCTGCTGCATTGGCGCGGCAGAACAATGTCCTCTCCTCTCTCCGGAGACCACAGACATCTAATGAAGCCTGATAAAGAGGATTCAGCTTAGCCTGACACTCTAAAGAACAAATGGATTGATGGCTGCCGTTAAGACTCTCAGTGGTGTCTGGTGGACGCGCTCCGTCACATGATGTCTTTGTGAAGCCACTTCTAGCAGCTCATTTAGCAGCGGATGTGATGCGATTTGAAACCTGTGACGCTCAGAGCGGAACACTAACAGCAGCATCCTGCGTGTTTGGGCTAAAATCAGCGATGCCGCAGCTCTTCATTGGAGAGAATAATTGACTGGAACCAGACAGCTTGTATTTTTACTATTACTATGATGGGAAGGAGGCTGCTCAGAACTTTGTGATGACAACGATTGAGACTGTTGGAGCTGTGATCTATACATTGATTCAGAGGCGTTTCCAAGTTTAGGCAACATTTAAACACAAGAATCTGGCAAAATTTATCCGACCCTCAAATATATCTGTAAACTGTTGTTGTTGTTGTTATATATATATATATATATATATATATATATATAGTTGTGTGTGTGTGTGTGTGCGTGTGTGTGTGCGTGTGTGTGTGTGTGTGTGTGTGTGTGTGTGTGTGTGTGTGTGTGTGTGTGTGTGTGTGTGTGTGTGTGTGTGTGTGTGATGATGATGGTATATATAGTGTGTGTGAGCTCATTGGTAGGTAAACCTGGTGGCTTTCAGTTTGGAGGAGGAAGCTGAGCAGCGTTTGACTGCTGCTGAGAGTTTTCACACCAGTGTCACATTGCACTTAACCAGGAGGGGTTTTTTTTGTGTGTACGTCTTTTTTTTTTTTTACTTTCTTTTTTAAGCCTTATTGTTATATGTGATGCCTTTTCCAACACTGTGCTCTTCTGATTTCTTTGCTTTGTCCTTTGTTATACGTCCTTAGGATATCTGTTCATTTTTGCTGTGTTTGTCTTCATAAACATTCATGTGAAGTAAAACTGGGATTTGTGCTCTGATGGGCAAAGATAATTGGTCAGTGGATAATAATGGGCTTTAGAAATGTACTGATGTGCTAACTTAGTAACTATACTAAATTTTAGTTGCCAAAATTTACTGACCAAAATTATGTTGGGCCTTGCTAAGGTTGATTGTCCCTAAATAAAGCCATACTGTGTGTGCACTCACAGCAGGAGACGATCATCTGCAGGGGTGTGAACGCGTCGGTCGAGATGTTGTCAAGCTTTAGTTGTTAGCCGCCAAATGCTGCTCCATGTGTCGTGACTTTCAAAGCTAAAATCAATCCCAAACCAGCACAAAATGTCAACTGTCCGATGTGAAGCCGTCAAAAAAAAGAACATCTAAAAATTAAAGTTGTTCGTCTCTTAATCAGAAATGTTTAGATCCTCATTGGCGAAGCTGTATAAAGCAGCTAAAGACCGTTTTTCATTGTTCAGCGATGGACCTGCTATCGGTCTATTTTTGTTTCAGTTCACAATCTTGTTGCATTTCCCTCCACCCTTCTTCCCATCATCCATCCAGCTTCATCTCCACCTTCCTCCTCGACAGGTTCCATTACCAGTCTTTTGATGCAGTATAGTGTTGCCTCTTAGTCGCTGCCCTGCCACAACCCCTCCCACTCTCCCTGGCTCTGGCATCACCACCACTGGTATCTGATAGAGAGCCGAGGACAAAACCTGGGCTGCCAACTGAGTCGCTGGGAGCAACGTGTATTTTGAAAACTGAGTGTTCTGTATTTGTATTTTTACTTAACTAAAAATGAAATTAAAGTATCTGTAAATATGTTTAAAACTCCGACACAAATTCAATAAAGATGATATGAAAAGTGTCACCATGTGCTTTGCGTGGCAGTTGCTTTGACAGTGGACAATGGAGGTGTCATCTTGAATTTACAGCAAAATGCTCAGCACTAAATGACCTTCCGAGAAAGTGACGTAAGTTCTTACTTTATGTAGTTTCTGTACATAAAAATCTTGTCAAGTCAAAATCCTATTTTGTTCAGCCTCACCCGTCTATTCCTGTTGGTACTTGGCAAATGTGTGCAAGCTACGATTAGCATTGAGGTTAGCGTTGACTTTGTTAGCTTATCTTGTTACCACATCTAGTTTTATGCTCTGCGCTCCACATGTTGATGTTTTGGAAATTATGTCAAAATCTGTTATTTTCTCCCCTCCAGGTTTACATTTTTTCCTGGGTGGAAAATGTCAGCTCTTCAATGCAGTGACACAGCACATTTACAGAGATGAAGTCAGCAGTTAACTACTACTTGCAGTGAGTTTGTAATATGCCATTTAACTAGACGCCATAATGGCGTTGGGTTAATATTTTTATTATTGGGTAGCATTGCTGAGAAACAGCTCCCTCTGCTGGTATGACTGCAAGTTACAGTATGTGCGGTGTGTTTGCATCCTTTGATAAATCAGTGAAGAGAAATCCAGCATTGTTTTGACATTGTTTGAAGAAAAAAATAACTGATTTTGGCACAAGACCTGAACAGAGGTACCAAGATATGTTTTAACATGAAAAGGCACTTGTTTGTACTTGGGCATCATTCTTCAAAATCGGGACCCGCAGCAGTTCTGGGCTCAAATGTGGTAGCTAACAGCCTGCAGCTTCACCAAATGATGACTGTACACTTCCTCTTCGGTCTTTTTGCCCCCTCAGTGAATTCTGAGCGAGCTTCTCATCTTTTAGGAGATCTGACCCACTCAGCGGAAGTTCTATAGTGCAAGAAAAGTGGCAAATATTACACATTAGTGTCTGATCAAAATGATTCCTCATTTGTCTTTAACCTGAAATGGCTTATGCAGGCTCTAATTCATGAACTGAAACAGATGGAGGCCTTTTAAAAAAAAAAAAAAAAAGATCATCAAACAAGACTTCTTGTTTTTCTTTTTTCTCTTTCTTTAAAAGGAAATATTACATGCTTTTAGCACGTACATTGCTGCAACTGATTGTACTGAATTTGGAACCTGTTTTACATTTTGCATGTGTTTGGAGCTCAACAAAGCAACAAAGAGCAGGCCTGTCTTTTAATATTAAGATGTTACAGATTACAGCCTCTCACATATCGATGTGAGACATCATAATGACTGCACATCAAGAGCACAACATCTTAATGTTTGAAGCTTGAGAAACCGCTAACTGTGGAGTGAGTCTATCCACTCTGAGGTCACATCCTTCACCGTGGCTACAGACAGAGCGCCGTTACTGGAAGATGTCATTGTTTCCGCTCACATAAAGACAGATTCCTCTGGTAACATCATTTATGTCGCTTTCCTTCCATCCGTCAGGAGGTTTTGTGCACGTGCATCAGGATTTCTTCAGTCGTACCTTAAAATGGGATTTAAATGTCACAAAGAAACCTACACCAACTGGAATCCTCTCGACTTGGATGCAAGTTGGAGGGAATCTGTCAACATTCTCACAAAAATCCGTCCACTGCTTGTATCATGCATTCTGTTATCATTTGCGCCTAGGAGGAATGTGATGTAAGGTGCACATCTGTCTGCTGGACTCAGCTGCGGAATATATTCCACAACACTTACTGTGCGTCATTTGTGAAGTGAGCTGCTGGATTCTGCGGCTAAGGCAACATGAATCCATGTTTGAGAGCAGGGGAAAGGCCAACCTTCAGATGAGTTTAAATCACATAATAATCAGTAATAGGCAAACATGTATTACTAAGAACAAGTAGATGATGTCAGAGGAAGAGCAGGGCTTTTAGCTGTGAGTCACTCTGAAAAGCAAAAGCTCTCGTCGGACGTAGTGGAACCTTTAATGGCCCTCTAGTGTCTGTCTGTTTGCATACATGGGTACAACGAGTGCACCCAGGTACATGCTAATCAATTGTGTTTGTGTGTCTCGGTGTGTGTTTAATGTGCTAATGGCCAGAGCTGCTAACCCATCCGTGGCTTGGACACACTGAGTCACTGATGGCAAAGCGCCCAAGAGTAGCAGGTGGCAGAGCTCCAGCTGCAAAACAGGACGAACACCAGCGGCCGAGGCAAGCGCCCGGCCACAGGAACCTTAAAAACAACAACAGGAGCATCGGACAAACTTTCCATCGTCGGCTCAGAAATACTTTATTCATGTCGGAGGCGGCAGGTCTGTGCTGGATATTTTCAGAGCCAGCGAGCAGATGGCGGGATACAAACCGCAAAAAAACAAAAGCATCTGATTCAAGCCAGATCTGATATTTTCTTGATTAAATACATGTGCTGAGATAACAGCTAGTAGATAATGGCAAGTTATTATTCGCAGGCTACCTGCTCCAAACACTGGAGGCCCTGGTTCAAAATGAGGACTATGATATATGATATCATATGACAATTAACTGGAAGAACGGGACTCTTGTAAATAATGTGCTCTTCTTGTGGGGAAGACATCTCACTCTGTTGATTTTGTTGAAACTAAAACCGTCTGTAGACAAATGCAAACATGCCCAGAGCGCTTTAAAGGTGACCGATTATGCTCATTTCCCGCATGTCAACACCCATTAACTTCAGCTTCAATGTATATACCCATCGCCTGCACCCACACTATGTTTGATTATTCATTCAAGACGAGCATTTCAGTGATTTTTACATCCTGCACTTCAGTCTCCTCCAGCCTGAGACTGGATTCTGATGAGCATGGAGGAAGCTCCTCACACCGACTTTGCCTCCTCTCTCCTCCTGTGACTGGGAAATCACCGCCCCTCCTCCACCACCATGACGGATTCCCAATCCTTAGATGCACCTTGAGAAGCAAGGAAACACAGATGTATCCTTATGAAGAGGTCTTCTTTCAAGTGATTTAAAATTACGAATGGCGCACGTCAGTAACTGGTGTCAGTTATGACTGACACCATGAAATGGTGGATTTCCCCATTTGACGTCTTCTCACGATCTCTCCTTGTGGGGAGGAAACGAGGAAATTATTATTTGTAAAAAGCATCCTCAATCATTAGTGCAGTTGAATGAACAAAAATGTTGTCATAAAACAGTTGCTGGCCTAAACACAATGACGGTATCCACCGGTGCGTTCCTCTTCAGCAAAGCTGAACTTTTTTATTTTTCCTGTGAAGCAAAAAAAAAGCACTTTTTTGCAGACAAAAAGACGGCAAAGAAGACTAGTGTGGCGGGTGCGTGGATGCATCCCTGTTCTTCGTAAGCGTGCTGTAGCTGTAGCGGATGACCATATAAGGACGTCTGTGGATTACTGATGCCACAGACGTACTAAAGTAAAAAAGAAAAACAAACAAACCTTGGAAAGAAGTGTGTTAAGAGCAGTCTGAAATCTGAGAGATTTGCTAACAGGGACTCGTCTTGCATATATTCACCTTATCGTTTAACATTTCAATATGAATATGTGACATTGTAACATGATACAACATCTCTCATGTCTAACACACATGACAGAAAACAAGGAAAAACGGAAAGCAGGAATCACAGTAATGAGTGACATCTGAAAGCCGCATTTTCCAGCGTCAGCATCTGAACATGCTTGCTCACTGCTGTGCCCAGATATTGGATTTTATCTCATTCACTAATTAATATTCACCCACGTGTGCAGCAGGATGCTGTTAAATTCCTGCTGCTTCAAAGGAGCATATCACTGACAAAACTCAGTCAAGTACAGTAGAGAACTGGGCTGCTCTATATCAGCCAATATTGACTCATCTCTAGAATCGGAGTCAGCCCTAGAGCATGTTTTATTATTTACTTATGCTCATGATAAATCATCTGTAAAATGATGCGTTGGCTAGTGCAGGCCAGAGCAATATAAATCCATGTTGCAGAGGTTTTGTTTTGTTTTTTGTTTTGTTTTGTTTTGTTTTTTCTTTCCTCTTCTGGGAGAAGGTTCAGGGTGTATCGACCTCAATACAGGAATATTTGCATTCGTTACACAAATCTACCAGCAAACACATGGAGGCTTCACCCTGGCAGCCAGCCAGACACATGTTGTAGTGGTGCAAGATGTACACACACCATTTTTAGATAGATCTCACAGTCAGTTAGTTACCTTTAGCAAATTCAACATGAAAGCGTCACAAATGCGGTCAATCTTTTTCTCAATATCGGTTAGTTACTGTGTAAATCAGATGTGCTGATGGTGACACAGAGTTAATAAAACAACAGCAAACAATTTTCAGAGAAACAGGCCTGGACACTGTTTGGAGTTTCTGTCTCACACACACAGGACAAACAGGAGACAAGCTCAATAAGAACAGAAAAATGCTGCGTTTGGTTAAAGCAGGCGATGGCAGCGAGGTAGAGGGGCACAAGGCGGGAGCAGCCTGAGTTGCTCACTCACCCAATGAGCACACTGATCAGGCACACGGCAGCGCCGGCCTCTGGCAGTCTGACACTGTGGCTGATTACAACTAGCTGGTCTGCTGGGGTCACTAAAGCAGCTTTCCTGCATGGAATTATAGCAGTTGTAAAGCAGTGGAAACCCTTCCTAAGTGTCACAATTACCATGGATTTCTTTTTTCAAAATTTCAACTATTCGGTCTGTTAATGTGTGTCAAGAGTACTGCGTGCTGGGCATGCTCACTGGGCGCGGATGCTGGGACCGGTGGGCATTCACCAAGTGATTGACTTGATGAATCAAGTGATTTGAAGCCCGGCTCTCTGTGATACAGGATTCACACAAACTTGAGCTAGTAAAAGAAGCATCATCTGCCATTACTGCCATCATCATATAACACACACATGCTGTAATTTGATCACTAAGAGAAGAATTCCTGGCGTTACTCGACTTTGTGTGACGAGTTCCTGAAGTTCCCGAACCCCGACAGAAGCTCGTAAAGCTCTTGTCTCTCCATTGTCAGTGGTGTGTTTGTTGAAATGACCCTTTTTTCTTCATTCTTTGGATGTTTGTCTTCTAATAAATGTCATCAGCACGCCTGGAATTTTCAATAGCGTGACATGTTACAGACATTGTAATAGGCAGCTGGCAGGGTTTGGTTTTTGGTGTGGGTGTTTGGTCTGACTATTTCAGACATCAGTGTTTTTTTTTTTCCATACAGCTCAACTGGCTGCTAGCAAGGTATGTTTAGGAGTGCAAATGTTTTTGAGGAAAAAAAAATGTTTGCAGACAGGGTTGCCGATCATCCGACCATTTTCTGTGTGTGTGTTTGCTACAGCCATAATGGTGGGATCAGTCCATTGCAGAATGACAATGCCATAAGCATTTAAGTGTCTTGCAAACAACAACTCGACATACTTTAAGACGGTCTCCCGTGCTGTTTGACTTCTCTCAAATTTCAAACTTCCACACGTCTCACCAGTTGTCAGTTTCAGAAATCTACGACCATCTTCATGTGTTGCAACAGTGTGTGGGAGGGAGGTGTGGGACTCTGTTTGATTATCTGACGAGCGCTTCGTGGAAGCATACTGTAACCCTGAATCAAATATGCTCAGCTGGTGTTGACAGTACAAGCAAATCCACAGGGGGCGCCTTTGCAATTCGTGGTTTTAGATCAGTTTGAAGTCTCTTTGGAACAAATGGAACCCATACTATTGCACAAGGTGTATTCCTTATCAGTCTATTTATTTTGTACTTTTATAACATGAGAAACACTTTTTTTTTAATTTTTAAAACTGATTGTGACCTGCTGCCATTTAGAATATGACTTATGTGTGTGCGGATGTTGTTTGTCCACCGTCAGGCTGCATCAACCATCTCAGGTAGTTCTAATCGAAACCAGATGGCACAACCTGTAATTTTTACAGCTGTCCAAAATATGTTAAAAGAAAACAAAAATTGAGCATTTGGGGACTTTTACTGATTTTGTTTTTTCCCCTGTTGTATCTAACTGAACCATGGCCCCAAAACTGAGGTACGTACCGAACTGTGACCTCTGTGTACACTCTTAACCAGCAGGAAAAAGTGTGCGAGTGGAAGTGAAAAGACATCACTTCCCCCAACCCTCCCCACTTTCCCTGCAACACTGATGAAAAGCCCCTCAGCAAGGCAGGGAACTAAATAAGAAGTTTCCCAGACTATACAGATGGGTAATATGCAGATTTTTCCTTCAGGGATTAATAAAGTGTAATAAAAAAATGCATAAAATGACCAAAAAAGAAAAGAAAAGGAAAGACAATTCTAAAGTTCATAAGCGAAAGCCTAGTGACTTCATTCCATATAGTTTCATTTCCAACAGTCAGACCCCAGAAGAGAGGTTGGCTGACAGTTTTACTAGAGATCCGGGCTTGATGCTCTCTGACAGCAGGCCATAACTCAGTGTGAAGTCCATTTCTCGGACAGCTACGGTTGACTGGTTTCTCAGGAACAAGTAGTGAACTGTCTGTATTTGACAAGCTGTAACATCTACGATGACCTCGTCCTCAGTCTTCTCTTATTCCTATTGTTGCGTAATTTCTGCCTCCTATTGCTACACAGGCAATCCAGTCTGACCTCAAATCATTAAACGGTCAGCACACTTCAACTGACTTCACCTCCAGTGGAACCAAACAGTTTTATCTGAAAAACTGAAAACACCCGAGTGGCTGTCTGGACTGGTCTTAAATGCAAGCAGCGAGAATTGATTGATCTTTGTTTCTGTGACCAGTGCCCTCTAGAGGCCGTAGTAATTATGATCACACAGGCAATCAGTTGACCTACACAGCAAGACGGTGCGAGTCAAAAGGAGGAGGATAGTTCACGCAGCACAGGACACCGGTGTGGGAGACAGCAGTTCAGTCCCTCTAACAAGCCGTGAGTGGAGATGACTGTTCTTCATGGTGTTGTGGTGGGAGATGTGCTCTCCAGCGGCCTGTCTCAGACTTGGGCACCTACTTATCATATCACTTAGCTGTTTTTCTTCAACACCAGTTGCCACAGCAACTTTAATGTGAGGCAACACATCCTTACATTTGTACAGACGTTGTTGCTCTTTTGACAATCTAACTGGCAACGCACACCCTTCAGGACCCCCGATCCACAAATCTTCACAAACCAATTGATCTTGTTGTTCCAAACACACAGACGCCAGATGTTTATATTCAGCCGATGAATCAATAGCAGCAACACAGGAACACCACAGCAGAGGCCTCGTAGCAGACAACAAAGATGCACACGCTGGTGAGGTTTTAGCAATACTTTGAATATTTGCTATGGTAAATGTTTCTGCCAGGTTAAAACCTGTCACTGTCCAGCAATCACGAAAATCGTTAGCAGATTGTGAACACTGAACAGCCTGCAAGGCTTTATCATCAGGAATAGTTAAAAACAATCCATCCGGAGTGCAATGAATGCTTGCATGCAATTTACACAACAAATCTCTTCCCATCAAACTCAAAGGGGTCCCTTCAGATATCAGAAAAGATTGTTGAACATCTGATCCTGCCACTGACACATTCGTTTGTTCAGACAGTGGTTCAGTCACAGGGGCGCCAGATACACCCGCAGTCGTGAACACATTACGTGTTGGGGTGCACACGTTTTCACTCGGAACGTACAGCTGAAATCGTGGCTCCGCTGTCAACTAGAATTTCAATTTTTTTCGCCATCAACTTCAATTGGCATTAATGGATTTTCAGCGGGAGAATGAGAGAGCCGGATCGTTGCAGCCTGCACAATTGGTCCTGAACCTGTTTCTGTCTGTCCGTGGCCTTCCTACTGCGATTGAAACACAGTGGGATTAGTCACAACAGGCAG
>CAAKHG010027045.1:0-23023 GCA_901007715.1 Dactylopterus volitans | reverse complement strand
TTCTTCCGGTCCGGGTCGCGGGGCAGCAGTGACCTGCCATCCGATCCACATTGCACCAGACCCATATGGTTCCTCGTGGAGGTGGTGAGCCTGCTGAGGGACAGACCCACGTCTCTGCCTCGGGCTGGCTGGACCTGACCGGACCCCATGGGCGAAGGCCTGGTCACCAGGCACTTGCCGACTGGCCCCTTCCCCAGGCCTGGCTCCAGGGTGGGGTCCCTGTAACCCTCCAGGCACTGCACACTGGTCCTTTGATGTTTTTCTTCCCATATGCGTCTTTATGGACATTTCTTTGTCTGACCCTTCACCCAAGACCGATTTGCCATGGGAGACGCTACCGGGCGCTGCTGCCCCCGACGACACAGCTGCTGGGATCACGAGGACACACAGACCCCTCCACCACGATAAGGTGGTGGTCCACGGAGGGGTGCTGATAACGCCGTTACATAAATTTGGATAATAATTTAAATTCGTGATAGTGAGAGCAAAACAAAAAACAAACAAAAAAAACGAATTAAACATTATATTTTAAGGGATAAAATAAATAAAAAATATAAAGGTGATTTCATTAACATGTTCAGTCTTACGCTCGGCGGAGAAGGAGTGGGTCGGGTCTGTGTTTACTTCCGGACGCCGATTTAGAATCGCTCAGAGGGCAGCAGCCCCAGTGGTGGTTGAGGCTGTCAGCTAACACGGCGACCATACAAGGCTGCATGACAGACGCGACCCGGCCGGCGGCATCGCAGCAGCCAAGTCTGACTCGGCGCCACTGAGCCCAGGACACCGCGATTCCAGGGAGACCCGCGCCGCTGCTCCGCTCTCCTTCCTGCGCAAAGTCACTTCAATGCTTCCCAGCCGCTACCAGCTAACACACTGATCTGTGTGTGTGTGTGTGTGTGTGTTACTGCCACTTTATGATCCGCGGTAGCTGGGGAGCAAAACAAGGACAGTCGCTCAAAGTTTAAGCGGCGTTTGTATCTGAGCAGCCAGGATCCCGCAGCTGGGAGAGACGCGGGCCCCCGGGAGAGATAAGGGACTCTGGGGCAAAGAAGCGAGGGTGGTGGCTGGATAAACTAGGGGTCGCTCCTGGTGAATTTATCCCCTTGCCTGCTAACGTTAGCCAAGCTAGCTCCCAACAGCACCATGGATTGGTTGATGGGGTGAGTACAGACGGCTAACTTGCCAAGCTAGCTTATCATCCAATGACAGGTCAACTGCGCAGTCTTTCCGACACTGGCAGCGAAATCACCCCTCCGCGGGTGACACCGCGAGAGGCGGCAGCGGTCGGGCGCGCTGTCGCCATGAGCGCTGTCGCATTTGCACTTCGATACCTGCATGTAGCTGTAAATGGATAGCGCGTTGCTTAGCTTTTAGCCTAGCTCCGCGGGGCTAGCTTGGTAGCGAGGCTGGCAGCGGCGTCCACCTGCAGCGGCGAGCCGACTCCATGACACCCAGGGCCGGGCGCTGTGTCTGGGCGTCCGCACGGGTATCAGCTATCCGGCCAGCGATTGCGGCGTTTAGAATGTCTCCGCGGAGGCCAGTTTGCTGCACGCAGAGCGTATTTATAGCAGTGCTTAACGCAGCAAATGAGCTAACGGTAGCAGCCCGTCAGAGTTGCTAACGCGGCTGTACTCAATTTTAGTTTATTCCATGTGCAAGGTGCGTCTGGCGGGCTGTTTGTGCGGGGGGGGGGGGACCTCTGCTAGCAGCTATGCTCGCATGCTAAGTGTTGCCACCCTTCGGACGCAGCGCGGCAGCGATTTTGTTAACGGAGCAGGAGAAATAAAGCATCACACACGCGGTTGAATACCACGCGTTATTCAACTAACGCTCAATACGTCATTATCAGCACGGCGAGACTCTTGGTAGCCTCCGCTGCCTGTTTCTCCCCGCGCCGACGGCAGCAGGTGACACCTGCCAGAAGTTGGTGGAACCGCGTTGTCCTGAGTTGGGGTGACAGATAACGGCCAGAGCGGTCAGCCAGTGTGACACCTGCTATGCAGGCTAAGTTCAAGGCCCTGGTCATTGTATTCGGGATTAGCCAGTGCATCCGTGTAAGCACTTTTGAAAGCCTGCCGGCCCGGGCTGCCATTGCAAAACTCAGATTGTGTCATTTCCAATTCACATGTGAATTTGCTATGCAAACTGCGGGGCAGCAGCTGGTCAGATTTGCCTGTTTAAAGGACTCAAGTCACACACACACACACACACACACACAGAAGTCGCAGCCAGATATGAGTTTGCAGTTTGTTACACAATTGTAAAACTGAGTTCATTGTTGATTTAGATGTGTTTTAAAGCAGGAGAACGCCAAGACTGTAAAACTAAGCAAAAGGCTTTTTCATTTTTTGTTTTGTTTTTTTAGGCCGGTTGGCTGTGGCCTGTTGCAGGCAGGGCAGAGAAAGGGTGGGTGCCTACTTTTCAGGGGTGTTTCTGCACCATGTGACATTTTGGTTGACAGATAGCCAGTCGACGCCAGTGGAGATGACGGCGCCGTCTTTGGTCACGTTGATCCGTCTCGTAGTTTACAGGATATTTGAAAAAAATCCTCGGCAGATTTCAGTGAAATCTGATATTACATCATGGGCTACTAACAATCTGCTTAGTTTTGGTTCATTAGTGCATTCTCACTCATAACTTGTGAAGCTGCTAATAGATATTTCACCATTTTTCATGTACTCCTTGCATTTGACATATTTGGATGACTGTTGGGAAGGCAATATTTTTGGTGTTGCATTCTTCTGCCTATTTCACACAAACTGCCTGACCCCAAGACAACAACTCTTTTGAGGTGTTTACTCTTGTGTCTTCTAGTCTTTATTTTTCTTCTTCTGTTGACTGTTTTTTTCCCTGCTTTTGGGGGCTGCCATGCAGGAATTTGCCTCCAGTTGCATCAATTTTCTCAGTTGTAAATGTGATTTGTATGTTTTGACGTCCCTTTCCTCCGTAGTCACTTGAGGTAATGATTGCGTTTTGCCCCAACAGTTGCTGCTGTCAGATGTAAACCTGTTTGCTTAGTGTTTTGTGAGGAATTCAAGAGCAACACCCACTTACAGTACATCTGTTAAGAGGAAGTGAGAGAAGCCGAGGCACACGTTTACAGGAAAAGAAAAGGCCAAAGCTGTCTTTGACAGCATTAAGAATGATGATGATATACAGTATGTAGATGATATTGACACACTTTGTATCTAAAGAAAGTTTTTGAGTCTTTACTTTTCAAGTGATACACCTTTGATAAGCTAATTTGTCATGCTGTAAGTCTAGTTTAAAAAACGTGAATCATGCTTATTTATTAACTTAAAGCGTAAAGTAAATCCTGTTGTGACTTTTCCGCACACTCCCCCAAGACTGGTGTTTGTGCATTTGGAGATTTTTACCTGCATGTTGAGGGATTATTTTGTCCACTGTGTACATTCTGTTCACTGTGTGAGCACTTACGCTGTCAAAGTCCAGCCCATGAATGAGTTAACCGACCATGTAATCACACTGAATACAGACTCAGGGTGAAGGATGCCACTGAGGAAGTGGGTAGAGAGAATGACCGAGAGCTCAGTGATGATGAAAGACAAGGAAGAAGCTGGTCTGGAGAGAAACCTACAGATGGGGAGACAAAGGAAGGCTGGAGTGCGGTAAATGAAAGAGGATAGACTGATGAGGCAAATGCAGGCTGATCTAAAGGGGTGGAGGAATCGGGGACAGCATGATTCTGCTACCAATGCATGGGAAAGGAAGGAAGGAGGAAAGGGATAAAATCTTGTGATGGAATGGTTGATTAGGCAGGAGAATAGAAGGAATTAGCAGGTGCAGGGGAGGGGTGGAGTAGTTGACAGCAAAGATGAAGCTCCAGGAGGATTCAGCTGGAGATCTGTCGCAGATTACAGCCAGGTAATGGTGGATAGGCTGAGGGAAGGAGATCTGGAGACGGTGATATTGTGAGCTTACGGTGTGATGAATGCAAGAATCTTTGCCTGTGGTTTCAGCAGAAGGATCATCATGTCTTGGAGGTAGTTGTGGGTATAAACAACCACTCCTGTTATTAGTGTGTTGGCACACATGCAAGTATATCACCTGTGCTTGGGAGCTAGATGCAGCCTAGACGGAGAGCAATTGCATGATTTGAGCAGTGTATGACCTCATGTGTCCAGATTCAGAGTCAGACACGGCACCTCATAAAGGAGCTGGGCCCAAATGTGTCTTTTCCTGCTTGTTGAAACGGGCAGGCTTTGGCAGATGTTTAATCCTCTTGCTTTTGAGTGATGGATTGGTTAATGCTGAATGGAGAGCGAGAGAATGAAAACTCCAGCAGCTAAGTGAAGCCTGCTTTCGGCTGCCTGGCCTGAGCAAGAGTCCGATTTAATGTACACAAACACACAGACAGTGTGTCACCTGGGTAATGCAAGTAGTAGTTGTGAAATACTCCACTAATGAACACCTTGCTTTTGTCTCTCACATTTTGTGGATAACACATATTAGACATGATAGTTATTCTGTGTTAGGTTCCTGTCGCAAGGCTTTTGCGTCGATTGGTGTGTGTGTGTCCAAAAAGGTTATAAATCAAAACAGTCAAGTAACAAAAAACAATGCTCGCAACTTTAATAATTTGAGGGCTTGTGTCATTGCATAATGATTGTCCCCCGTTTCTTCACAAAACAATAAAATTTAAGGCTTGCGCTCTATGAAGTTGTGCTGGTTATTTTTTTCCCCAGTTTTCTATTTCCCGATCATGAAAATTCACCCTTGATTTAAAGTCAGTATTTTGATATTGCTGACTAAAATGTATCCAAACATAAAATCTGTGAGTAACTGAACGCTAGCATCATATTCCTGTCAGATTTTGTCTCGTTCACTTACTGTTTGATCAAATATGTCCTGATTTATTCCACAACTTTTTAGGCTTCTTGTTTTAAAAATCACACAAGAACTAATTGTTTTGTTTTAATTTTAGTTGCTTGGCTTATTACTTTAAATCAATTGTTTTTTTTAGGGAAACAGTGTTATTAATCCTTTAATATAAGTATGGACAGACAAAAGCGTTGTTTTGGTTATCGCATTGACATTAATAGCAATACTTGAGGGTTTCAGCTAAAATTGTTGAAAATTGAAATGAGACTGAGGAACGTGTCTGGTGGCTGATAGAAAAGGGGAATTCACAAGTGATGCCTATAAAATGAGTTTCCTCTGCAGTGGTAAACAGGTGGGTTCACGTATCACTCTTGGCTCCTGCGTTATTTATTTTTTCCATGTGAGGTGAATGGCTATTGCAGCATTTCTAATACACGGGCAAGCATGATATATTCCAGTTGTGTCATTTATTGACATTCATTCAAATCAGTTAGCGTTAGATACTGTGACAAAGCATCAAGACTATATATTTATCATCTCTCATCATCTTCTGCTTATTCCGGTTACGGGTTGCGGTTGTGCTGAAGCTGATCCCAGCTGACAACGGGTGAACTGCGGGGTACACCCTGGACCAGTCGCCAGCTCATCGCAGGGCCACATGAAAGACAGACAACCACTCGCACGCACACCTACGGGCAATTTAGAGTAGCCAATTAACCTCAGCATGCTTTTTTTTTTTTTTTGGAAGTGGGAGGAAGCCGGAGTACCCGGAGAGAACCCACGCAGACACGGGGAGAGCATGCAAACTCCACATAGAAAGATCCCAGGCCAGGAATTGAATCTGTGACCTTGCTATGAGGCAACAGTGTGTCGCCCTATACTGATTCTAATAATGTCTTGTTTGGCTCTGGATCATTTTCTTGATTTCGAAAATAAAAGCAGGTTTTTTTTTTTTTTTTTTGAATAAGTAAATTTCACTATTTTCATTGGTCTCATTGTTTTTTATAACTAATGAAGATTAAAGATACTGTAATATCTCTTGGCACTTGGTATAGCAAACTGCAGTGGGCACAAAGACAAAAGATTTAAAGAGATATTGGTAACATAAATCCTATAGTAAGAGTAGCATATCTAAATTATGTGCGTATGTTTCTGTGTTACAGTCATAACAACCTTGCAGTTGTGAATCTGCAGCAGGGTAACACACAGTCTCAACCCAGTCACATTCTCAGCAACCATATTCCAGTGAAATGGATCTAGAAATCTGTGCAGTTGCATAACAGTTACTTCACGTGTGTTCCTGAGCTCAAGCATGAGAAACACTTCTGTTTTTGACTTGTGATGTCTGACTATATAGATGCCCACAAAGGGGATTTTTTTTTTTAATGCTGTAACCTTGTCCTTATGCAACCACACACAAGCACATACTATTTCTCAGCAAAGGTGGCTGTTTCCGCTGCTCACACCACAGACACAGTTCTGATAACAGGCAGCGGCAGACGAACAGACATCATCTCAAAGCAGTCACCTGCTCAGGAATAGAAACTAACCAACTTTGTCACCGTGTTTCCTGCTGTGGACCGGGATGGCTTTGCTGCGTTTGTTTGTAGAACCACAGTCATCTTCAGCACCTCTTTAGTAAACTGTGAGGCTATTCGGTCTGACAGCTTTCAGTTTTGCAGCAGTCATCTTACCAGAGAGAGAGTCCTTTACCGAGACAGCTTTTTCTTTGTGTCAGAGCCCATAATAAGAATTTCGCCCTATTAAGAATCAGTTGATGGTTTCTGGCACTAAATTTGCTTTACAACTACATACTCAGGGCAGCCAGGGCCAAGAGTTTTAAGACAGTGTAACCCAGCCAAACCTTTAACGTGGTGCAGTTTTACAAATTCATCTTGTGTTGTTTGTGGCAATAAGCCCAGTATCTCAATCAGCTCTCCACAACACCCGGCATTGAGAAAAATTACCCTTTGGTTCACAATGACATCCTTATTGACTGATGATGTTACATGCATAACTTATTCATAAACAGTTTTAAGTTTCCAGTAAGGAGCTTGCGTGCAGTTACTTGTGTTGAGCTGTTTATCAAACTGGAATGTGGCTTTGTGTCAGTGTGCGGATGGTTGAGCTTTCCTGACTTCAATAAAAATAAAAATGAACCCTCATTGAATTTCAAGCATTTTTGTATAGAAGTACTGCAACAACTGCCATTTATATATGAAACTTTTGATAATGTCACATCATCTTACCAAATACCGAGGACTATGAGGTAGTTGTTGACTTCTTTGTTTAATCTTTAGTTTCTAATATTAGCAGTCATTATTATTTTAAGGTTAAAATGGCTCAACAATCTTTATGGGTTTGTACACAAGCTGAACAGCAGGACTGATTCAGCCAGGACGTATTGCATGGCTGGCTGTCTCTACTGGGCTCCAGTAAATTGTAGGGGAATCGATATTGTTTTGATCGCTGATGTGTTTTTCCTCAGTTTCTTGTTGCAGCTGAGATCAACTCCATGCTTTGATGGAGCTGCTGGGCCTTGGCCCAGGCCTCAGAGGCAGACTTTTTTTTACCATGATGTGCTGCCATGCTCTAGGCATCCAGACTGGCTGAATGAGAAGGAGACCCGTTGGCTTGTTTACTCCTTAGACGGGGCTTTTTAGTCTCTTACAACCACCTAACTCACTTTGTCCTTCACTTGGCTCTGTTTGTCTTTCCCTCTCTCCATCTCTCCCGTTAAGTCTCGCATCCTCTGTCTCTGGGGAAACTGATATGCAGAGACGTTTGCGTGCTTGGCTGCAGCCTGAGCTGGACTGTTCAGTTGTAGAATGCGAGGCAGTGCTGAATGGGCCCAAGGCAGCCACAGCCCTCTTTGAGAAATGTTCAACAACAAAGGCTGGCAGGGTGTTAGCTGTAATGGAGCTGAGCACGTAGGTGGATCGCCTGTATGTGGTGTGAGATTGTACAAACATCTACCATGCTGTTTTTGCATGCTAGCCACATGTATCTTTGAGTGAAAACTGTGGAAAGCATAGCAGAGCTGGAGTGAGGGAGTCTAAGCAAACAAGTCCTCCTCTCCGTCCTCTGACACCAGCCCCCTTTCTTAAACTCGTCAATGTGCTTCAGTGCTCATTAAGGCACATCCAGGCTTTTTGGGACCAGAGTAACAGATTCTACAGCATCAGCATAAACTCACCAGAGCAGCACCAACACCACACTGTAAAAGCTCGGCGGTCATAGCTGAGAGGTGTTGATGGCTGTGTTTCACAGCAAGGTGACACCTAGCAGCTGATCTAATAAGGACAACAACTAGTAGCTACAGCCCAGCAGCGATAAGTGGTCGGTTTGTGATGTAAAACCACAAGTCTAAGAAAACTAATCTATGGTTAGTCAGTTAAAATACTGTGCCGTCATGTTCCTGTGCAGTCTTGAATTAGCTGGTGTCATAATAGCAGGTGTGAGTGAATGGAAATTAGTGAGCTTTCTTAAGGCTTCAAGTACCAATACTGTACTATGGTTGACATGACTGTGCATCAGTGAGGGAGATGTAAAGACTCTATTGAATCCGGTATAATCAGGCAAATGGCCTGGATACAAGAACACACACACACACATGCAGTCAGAGACACTGACTTGACTCCCCGGTTTGTCTCCTGAGAGACCACGGCTTTGTTCTCTCAGGCAGGCGCAGGGAGAAGCCCAGAAATAAACATGATACCGGGATGACGGTGCAGTTTGCTTTTCAATGAATATTCATACGTGGATAATTGGATGATCCAAATGCACGCTGCAACTTCAATCATCAACACTTGACACGGAAGCTCATGTCTGTATGAAACTTGAACATTTTTGCTTTGTTTTTAAATGAGCTAAAAGCTTAAGGACAGCATGCTGTAGGGCGCAACTGAATACTGTGCTCAATACCTGGAGCAAGCTGTGCTTATGAAGCCTTCCACCCACTCAGATAGGTCCTGACCTGCTCAGAAGCTTGGAGGCTGCATTTCACAACATCAGCCGCACAAATTGCTGACATTTAACCAGAAGCTTCCTCTGATGTCGTGCTCGCTTGGATGCATAGCCGGCGTCCACTTTATAACATGGCCATAATTTTGGAGACATATTGATCTTTGCATCAGCCATGCTCATTTGAGCCACACCGTTTTGTTGCTCTTGGCACATGAGTGTGTATGTTGCCTCTGTTTCACTTGGCAGGAGAGTGGCACCATGCTGTGACTGTGTTTACTCTTTCATAACACTCTGACCAGCCCTGCCCAGAGCTCACAACTGGCACAGCCAATGGAGGGAGGCAGGCGAAAAGAAATGACTGATGGAGGATAGAAAATGTCATCACTCTCGCTGCGCTCTCTCTCTCTCTCTCTCTCTCTCCCTCTCTCTCTCTCTCTCTCTCTTTCTCTGTCTCTGTCTCTCTCTCTCTGTCTCTCTCTCTCTCTCTGTCTCTCTGTCTCTGTCTCTCTCTCTCTCTCTCTCTCTCGTCTCTCTCTCCTCTCCGTCACTTCTCCCTCTCTCTCTCTCTCTCTCTCTTTCTCTCTCTCTCTCTCTCTCTCTCTCTCTCTCTCTCTCTCTCTGTCTCTCTGTCTCTGTCTCTCTCTCTCTCTCTCTCTCTCTCTCTGTGTCTCTCTCTCTCTAGCAAACACTTGGATGTCTGATCATTGATCGAAGCAGGACTTTGTCTCGAAACAGTTATTGAATGTCAGGCCAGAATTGCCGTGCACATCCTGGATTTCAGTGGTTCCTCTAGTAGCATGACTGTCAGTAAGTATCATAGTCGTGGGCCACTGCTATCTAGAGCGGTCCTAAGATCAGCTAAAATAAAGTGATCCCCTAACAGCAGGATTAAGGTTTCCAATTGCCATCCATCTGCATGTGACACCCTTTAGGACAGCTGGCTGCATTTTTGTTCAGGACTGGTCTGTGTTTCTGGCTGGATATGGTCATAAAGATGCACTATGGGAATTTAAGGATTTAGGCTTAAAGGATGCAGTGTATAGTACAGTAAACTGATTTTTACAATTTGTATCAGTGGATTCAGTTTTAATAGTTGTCTCCTTAAATATATGGCTTTTATTTGTTTGGCAACTGTTTGTTTTCCCCAAAGCTTCGTATACTGTATTTGTGTACTATCATTTCTTTTGATTGTCGGAGAGGATGGGATGAAATCTGTCTAGAAGTTCCATAGTTGCCCGGTTAACAAACTTATCAGTGGGATCATCAACATAAAGAGTTAAAAAAATATAGAGAGAGAGAAGACTGAGGTAAAAAGAAAGATAGGACTCAGGAGGAGCAGGCAGCTAAAGAAAGGAGAAGGATATAGAAAACTTGAATAAAGAGTGAGGGCATTAGTTAGGGTGGGAAATGATAGGGCCACAGAGGTGACAGGTGAGGTATGGAGATAAATGGTCAAGTGGCAAACATGGGTCAGAGAGTTACATTAGAAACAGCAGAGGTCTGCAATAGAGGGCTGAGCAGGAGATTTAATAGTAGGGGCCCGGGTGGCTGGTGACACGGAGAGAAATGGAGTTGCGAGCAGAGTGCAGGTCAGAGAGGTGCAGACGGCCAAATGAATTTTGGAGAAGTGGGCATAACAATGGTAGCATTAAGAAATGTACTGAATGCTGCCTTTCAGTCCTTCCTTTATTGGTTTGATTCCTAAACATTAGACTTGCATTCCCTCTGCTGAACAGTAGGTCCTTATTCATCCTGTGAGGTAAGAGACCCATTTTTTTCTCGGATGAGGGGTTGATTCTGTGTGGTTTAATTTCTTTTTTCACTTAGATGTGGTCTGCACCCTCGGCGAGGCTTCAGCTGAGCGGTGAGCTGCTAAATCTGTGCAGGGCCAGTGGGCTGCCAGGCTTGGTGAAAGCTTGCTAGGTTTGTCCTTGGTGGCTGAGGCTAGGCCGCTAGGCTGGTCTGAACTGTAATTGGATTAGAGCTCTCTGCGTTGCATCAGGAAAGGCAAGCTGAGGATACACACACATTTTAAAAGCACTCACGCCTCAGGGAGCCAAGTTCATCTCAAAAACCTGAGGCTGTAAACCTCCTGTTCTGCTTAATTTTTCCTTACTAACCTTCTTCTTGCATTCCTCCATCCCACAATTTTACTGATCTCCTGCTTTATAACAACCCGTCCGTGCCCCCCCCCACCTCCCCACTGGTGGTTTTGTACATGTGTGATATGCCTGAATGTACACACTGTAGGTGAGCTTGTGAGCACACCGGTGTTTGTGTGCATGTATACGATCAGCCCTGTGCCATAGATCATAGATACCCTCTCTTATTACAGTGAGCGTGCAACCATGCTGAAAACAGGTAGGAGAATAAAGGGCAGGAAAAAGAGAGGAAAAAAATAGTCTTGAATATGATGTAACCCCCCACACTGAATATGATGGATGTGAATATGAATATGTGCCACGTGGAAAAGGGAGTGATAGAGCTGCACTTGATCTTTTTTTCCAATTGTGAACTTCCTGTGTAGCAGCTTTGTACAGGAAGTAGAAGGTGATGTCATGGGTGGTTTGCTTCCTGATTGCCTCATTTAGCCCTCTTAACCTTTTGGTGTGCGAGAACTCAGAAGTTTCCTTCAGTTCAGCGACTGGGAAGAACTGGAACGGAGTTCATGAAATGCCAACTGGGTCTGATATGTGGCTGATTCGGTCCTTTTTTTTTTCTTTTTTTTTTTGACTCACTTTGTGGTGCCTCAACTTCTAGATGGTGCAGAAGTCATATGTTCTTCAAGTCTTTAAAAGACTTGCCAAAAATGAAAGGCATGCAACAAGCAAACATTATCACAATTCCCCTATCACAGGGTGTTGGTGATATTAAATTGAAACAAAAGCAAAGATATCTGGAATTTCCAAGGAAGGAAGGTGTCTCTGATCGCTGGAACACGTGAGCAAGGTGTGGTGAAGTGTGGTGTTTTTGAGGTTTTTTGGACAGGTTCAAACATGAAGCTGCAACGCTGAAGAGATTACATTAAGGAAGGGAAGAGACCAGGGTTCAGTATCCAGTCGTCTCATCTCACATAGCTGCCATGTTTCTTATTTCTTTGTTGTGTTGGCATCACCACTCACTGCTCATGTGGATGTGGTTGAGGCAAGAGATTGCACATTAAGATCATAGTGGGGAATGGCGATAGAACAGGGCTTAATAGCTGTCAGACCAGCACCAGCACCCATATGTTTCATATGTGTTTGCTGACAAGCCTGCCGTATGGCTCTGATCTGCCCATGTGCCTCGTACATCTCTTCAACTTCCTGCCACCATGTCCCCATGTGGCCAGAGTTGGGTAGAGGGTGGGGGCGGACAGAATGTAACACATGTAAGGCTCCACTAGGCTCCACCTTGCGCCTTAGGTGACAGAAATTAGGGCATTCGAATGAGTGTATGCTAATTTCGTTTTTTTTGTCACGTATTAAAATCAGTTGACCAATATGTTGTATCCCCGGGACATGGAAGGACTGTATTGCATTTTTGTTATGCACAATGTTTTGTTTCATGGTCACCTGTTAGTCCAAGGTGTTAAAAGGGGAGGTGTCGGGGAGCACGGGGGGGAGTTTTTGGCGTGTGCGGAAGCCGGTGTTGGGGTGGATCTGCTGCGGCTCGTCTATCCTTCCAGGAGTGGATTGAAGTGGTTCCTTAAAGGTCTTTTTTTGCCTTAATACGGATCATCAGCCGAGGGACTGATCCTCGTGGCCAACGGGACGGTGTGGTGAGCTTTGGCGTACTTCTTTTGTTTGCGGCGGCTCGCCACTCTCCGCCACCTGTTTTTGGTTTTCTTCGTTTTTTTCCCCGGTTGTGGATTATTGTTTCCCCAGAGTGAACGATGGACTTCGTTTTTTTCGTTTCCTCTGGATTGGACTAATGAGTGACTTTGGGTGGGGAGAAGGACATCGGGTTTGGTTTTGTGTTTAATTTTCTGTCGGGAAGTGGGGGAAAGTTGTGCGCTCTCACCGTTATCGTGAGGGGGTTTTTCGTTATTTTCGTAAAACTAGTTGGTTGTGTATGTCTGTTTGGTTTCATTTCGTTTACCAACAATTAATTACTAAATTGTGTGCGTAGAAAGAGCCAAGTTTGCCTCTCTTTATTTACGTTATTCGCTCTTTTCAGTTTGCACCCGGACCGCGCCTCCCGCGACCTGTGAATTACGGCGTGTGACGGTGAACCATTTTAAATTTAGTGGGGAACTGTTACACACATAAAGCATCTAAATTAACACACAACCAATTTCAACCACTTGTAGAACTGGCCATACCCCAGATGATGTTTTAAATGGCTTATTTTCGCCTAACCAGCAGTTCAAATTCCAAAAATATTTCATGAATAATTGCATAGACCATAGATGCTGACAGTTTGACAAACGTAGTCAAACTGTCAGCATCTTTTGTTTGATGAATGAATCGAATCAAAAATAGCTGGTGATGAAATTATTTGTTGATTGAATCTCACGTTTCAGCAGTTGTCAAGACACTGCTTTCAAGTGAAGATATCATATTTTGGATAGTGTTAAAAGTAGATCTTCCTAAGCATTCAGCCTCCAGGCTTGTTCTTTGTTTGATGGCGTGACACAAAACCAGCGTTGTCTCGTGTAGATCTAATGCCACACAGCCTCCTGCACACGGCAGCTCACATCCAAGTGGTGTTAAGGGGGAGGGAGTTTCTGAGGGAATAATTTGACTTGGAATGGAAGCAAATGGGGAGCGGAGCCGGAGCTGATGTTCAGGGTCATCTGATTTCCGCTGCTCAGTTAGGGTCATGTACACACGAGCTGCTGTCTCGGGCTATCAGCAGTCAGGGAGAGAAGCTTAAAACTGGATAGTACACAAAAAAACAAGACACACAAGAGTATTTGACCCCAATAAATCCTCCGATGGCCTCTTGAGGAAGCGTGTGTGTGTGTAAGCACAGATAAGTCTGACTGAAGGCTTAGATAGGGGCACAGCGGTGAACATGCGCTGCCTGTGTCTTGTCCTTGTCATACGCAGATGCAAACAGGACACTGCACTTCGTTAAAATACAGTCACCTCATACTCAGCTGTCCGGCATCATGTCTTAACAGCGGGCTCACAGCAGGCGACCTGTTACATGTGACCTTTCTGAAAGCCATTTTAATCAGTGGTGGTAGCTGAGCTGGACGGCTCATGCTTAGTGTTCACACTGAGCCAACAGCCTGGTAGCATTGGGAGCTATTTTGAAGCTAGCTGCACGAAAGACCGGCTGTACTATGTTTGGAATTGCGTTCTAACAGCCTAAATACTCAAATTTCACAGACTACATAATGCCCACTGAACAAACTATTACCTGTTACCATAGCAGATGGTTTACGCTGAAGTTTCACGCAAGCTGAAAGTTAAATCACTGCATGAATGTTGTACATCCCATCATTCCAATGCACTGAGGTTTGTTCACTAAAAACACACGGATCCCTCCCATATTGTTTTATGACCAAGATCCCAGATACGTGAAAAGGTGCATGCCCCCTTCTCCCATTTTCATACATCTGGCCTTGTTTTATGTTTGCTGTCTACTAAGGTTTTCTACCTGTTCCAGTAGCCAGAGCAGAGTGAGTCATATATCAGGGGAAGTGTGCAGAGCAGAACAGGCCACTACAGAGTAGGAGTGTGCTGCTGATTTATTGCCGGCAGTTAGCTGGTTAAATGAGGCTAAGTGAGCTGGCCAGCTCAGGGAGGTGAGATGGAAGAGATTAGCCTACATAAAGAATGATGGACGGAGAAGATCTTAATGGAATGACTCTTGACCCGTCTTTTGCGTCCAGTTTCTCTTTTCTTGTCCCTTTTCCCTTTTCTAGTATAATTGAGCTTTGCTTTTTTTTTTTTTTTTCTTTTTTTTTAGAAGTGGCCAACAATGTGCGCTGTTGTCTAATTATTATGTAACAAGTTGGGGCTTATCATTGAAAGTGTTGCTTGTTCTGTTCAAAGCACTTGCAGCCCCAAGCTTGGCTTGGTCACATTTACTTATACCACTGGTACCTATTTTTAAAAAATAGTGTTGAAATGGCTTTTTACAACTGCAGTTTGACACTTTTTGTTAAGGAGGGACTACATGTCGTGAAGGAGTTAATTTGGATTATTCAGGTCTAGTGGGGAAAAAAGACAAGTGGAAAAAAGTTGCTAAAAATCAAGAAAGATGAAAAGGGATTTGAGGTCACACGATGAAATGTAGGAATGTCATTTTTTTTATTACATAACTTGATAACAGATGATAACATCCCATCACTTGCAGTCAGGTAAGAACATGAAAAGCAATACAACATGGATAGCAATAAGATTTCTTTGTCCTTGATGTCTATTTTCTGGCCCTTTGAAAATGTTTTCACAAAATAAGTCCAATGCAGACATACTTTTTTACTGGCCCTGGGCCACTGCGTAATTGCTCAGGTTGAACCCTGCACTTATTTAACGTTAGTAAAGGTGGGGTTGGGGAATTGTACTCCCAGTTATGCTTGCCCTGCACTAGAGGATGCTTGGGCTGATTTTTAGATGCGACTTGCCTGGGAGCAGTGAGATGGGATGCAGATCACTTGCATCTTTTGTTGGACTTTCTCTGCCTGATGGAAGCCATTTTCTCTTAAATATCCAATGCCTGCACACAGGCTTTCTGCTACACTCAGCAATTGATTTTGAAGCTTTTGCAGGAGAGGTAGGAAGTTAAAAAAAAAAAAAATCCTATAGAAAGATCTCTCATAAAAGATGAGATGATAAACAGAATGACTTTGAACGAATTTATGGAATCAGCGGTGTCCCCTTTCAACTGCAAAATGTTTTAAATACCTTCCTAATTATCATAAGTCAATGTGACCTTCCTGACTTGACATCAGAAGCCAGGATTTGACAAGAAGGAGTGAAGGTCTGTCTAAGGCTCTGGATGAAGCTATATTTGTACAAACTTGTGCGAGCTGGATATCCGCTCTGTAAGCCGTTTCTGCTTTCAACATTTGGGTGGTGTGCTTGCAGTGTTTTCTTTTTTTGTGTAGGACATAGTGAGAGAGAGAGAGGGTGAGAGATATCCCCCACATCCGTTTCATTGCAGAGAGGAACAGTAGGTCAGGGGTTTTGGTCGGCTCTGGTGAGTTCATGTGTCGCTTAGAGCAAGAGAGGAGAGGGGAGGCAGAACTGAAGTGTACACAAATAGAACATTTCTCATAATCACTCAGGATTTCATTTAAGCTCAGTGAGGTGGTAGATGTTAGCTGCAAACCCGATTTTGCATCTTGCGCTTTCATGATTTTGTGAAAAGAGGTTTTTTTTTTTTTTTTTGGGTCAGTCCGAATAAAGAAAGCAAAGCTTTTTGCAGGTCACGGGTCTTAGTTTGATGAACTGATTGTCATGAGTCGGTGGAAAATTATAGTTTTCAGTCAACACATCGCTTTCCTGCCTACTTTTGGTCTCCTCCTTCCCCCCCTTTTAATGTTATCTGTTTGTCTGGGTGTGTTCTTCATGTATACAGTACCTGTATCCATGCCTCTGTTTGCATATGATCTCATGTCTGGCTGTGTTTGTGTACGACTCCATTATCACACTCCCAGCCCCACCCTGCGCAATAATGTGGTCTCTTTTCCGACTCATTGTTCTGCGTGGCTGCCCGGCCAGGGAGTCTGAAGCAGGAGTGTGCAGGAAGCCTTTGTCACTCTCTGAAGGGGAAAGCAAACAGTGAGATGCACAAACACAGGAAGTGCTGCTTCCCTCGCACGGCCTCCAGCTGAGCGTCTGTCACTCTGCTTGCGTTATCGCAAAGCGGCAACGTGAGCGCCGTCTCTGAACACACGTGTCCGTCTCTGTCAAATGGCCGAATGGCTTGGTCAGTCGACGCGTCCTTTCTTTCAGTGATGTGATGTTCCTGAAGCCCGACTCTAACCACACAGACTCTGCACAGCCGTACTGACGGCCTGAGTACTGTTCATTAACCTTTGTATTAAGGTTGTATTTCAGCATGTCAATAACAGGAATAATGACTTTAAAAATGCTCTAGGCATTTTCAGAAGCTGTAAACAGTGACAGCGACTAAAAGTGAGTTTCTCATTTTAAGACGGAGACAGTTTTCTTATCCACCCTATATGAGCCTAAAATATTTAATAACACGCTTAGATTCTTCATTGTTTTTCCTCCTCCTTGAGGCAGCTGACCATATGACTCGCCTTTTATTACCGCGAGACCTTCACTGAAGCTGCTGTATTAGAGTTATCGATGTGCACCGCATCTCTAACTGCTGAGACGTTGGTAGCTGTGGTCAGAGGTGATTAGAGGTCACTGGTTCTTAAGAGTTCTGGACTGCACTGAAGCTGGTTAATACACACACACACACACACACACACACACGCGTGCACGCGTGCCACTGTGCATAGCAGCTGTTACATAACCACTGGCAGCTGTCCACACTCAAGCAGTGTGCGTTTGTGTGTACGTGCGAGTATTAATGAAAGTCTCGTGTGGGGATTAGATACCTGGACAAGGTCTTTACTAGCATCACCTAAGATTTGGTTTGGCAAAACTAGACCCATCACACGCTGTTTGCTCAGTGGATTGTTTTATGGTGCCATTTTATAACTTAGTGCGAGAGGATTTTAATATGAGAGGAAGTTTAATAAAACATTACCCAATATAAATATTTTTTTTTTATTTCGAATCAAATTTATACACAATTTGCTGCTGTCCAGTGTTTAGTAGACCATGTCATGTGACTACTTTATTACAAATAGATTTTTTTTAGGTGTTTTTCTGTCTTTTTAAGGATTTTCAAGGGTTTGGTCACATTGACTTTAAAACAGTGGAATAACTTGATAATAAGAAGCCACATTTTGTTGCTGAAATACTTTTTTTTTTTCAGGGATTTTTATTTTTTTTTAGCCGAAAAAGGCTAAAATTTTATCTCATGTGTTAATAAATTGTATATTTTAGTTTAGTGTATTAGAAAATTTCTACCAAATTTATTTCTGACTTTAATGTTGACTGCATTTTTGAAGATGTATATTGGTCAGAAATTAGAAAAATAATGATGACAGTATTTCTGCAGGCCTTGAATGTTCTTGAAAAAAAGGCCCCCTGCGTTACGAAACACCAAATCTGTTTTTACCTCAACTCTGTAATTTTCTTAATCTCACCATTATAATTGTAGAATTTCTTTAACAAATAAGCCTACATGACATTACAACTTTTGTGTCTTGGAAGAAATCTGTATCTCATTGAAATGTCTGACCTTTATTTCTTGATTTGTTTTGGAACCTTGTGATAAACATTCAGAGAGGAAAGCATCACAACAATGACCTGTTCCTCTACAGTAACCAGTTCAAACCAGTTATCATGTTGCAACACTCAACACTCACAAAACAGGACAAAAATGTCTTGCTGTAGACAGAATTTGAACGCAGTGTCTCATTGCACCACAAGAGGGCAACATATCTGATGGCTCTCCAGCAGGGAGAAATTGTGATACTGGGCAAAAAAAAAGAAAAGAAAAAATGCTTACCTTTTAACAATTAAGCAACTTTGGTGCGCAGTCATCGATTATAGCAGGTCATGTGAGATCCTTGTTTAACAGAAGTGTGTGTGAATGACTGCACAGATGAAGCTGTGAAAGAGGAGAAACCACATAGAAGACACTCAGTGGCGTACGGAGAAATTGAAGTGAAAGTGGAAAGCAGGGGAATGATTGAGACTGAGGAGGACTAAGAGCAATTTAGTGAGCATGAAATCAGATCTGTTTTTTGCATAATGATGGCTTTGCTGGCCAGTGTGCATCAGGCTCGGTGGGCTCTCTCCAGTCAGTATGATTGTATCCACAGGCTGCAGTATTGAACCACCAATACCAGCCACAGGCAGACAGAGTGATCAATAATTATGTTCTTCTCTATGCTAAGCCATGCTCTTTTATTTGTCTTAGTGTTTTGTTTTGTTTTTTTGTTTTTTATATTTCTCAATTGGACTGTAGGTTTCGGATATTCAAATCATGATTTAAAGTCTAAAAGGACAATGAGAGGCTGAGGCGTATATTTTCCTCAGAATATATTCCGTTGACAGCGTTCCATGTTTCAGTGTATCCATAAGGCCCTACTGTAAAAATGCAGTGTAAGTAAAGAGTTCATTTATTCATTCAGCATATGCATCTGCAGTATGTGGTGAAAAGTGTTGAAAAGTTTCTTTAACTGATAGAGGACTTGACTAACAATCAACGCCCAATTATCATCAAAACCCAAATCTTTTTCTCAGTTTAGGTTTTTTTGTTCTTTGTACAGTTGTTATGCTGACAGAGCATAATCAATGTAAACAAGCAGAATAATAAAACAATGCATGCTGATGTCGTGGTATTTGGCATTATGTAGAAAAAGCAGTTGAACAGTCAGTGATTCCAGCCGCCTTGTCGGCTGACAGCGACCTGGAGTTTGTCCTTAGTTCCGTCATGCTGCCTTTAAATATGGCTAGTAATTAAACCTCACGAGGGAACGAGAGCCTGCTTTGGGGTAGGTCTGTAGTTCACGAAAACCCATCACAGTCTACTGTGCTGATTGGCATCATGATCTTTTCCATCACAAAGTAAATGCTCCTTATTGTCTCTGCATGGACATCACTTCAGCCTCTCCTTGCTAACAGTGATGTGATTTTGTGGGCAGGATGGGGTTCCACCTCCGACCTGCACTTCAGCCATCGGGTAGCAATATTTACAGCGAGCACAGTCCTCTGTAACACTATAATGCCTCCGAGCTGGGCTGCTTCCTCTGCAGTTGCAACAGGTAAGACTTACAATTTGATAACCAAATGAGTATTATTTTCTTGTATTTGTTTTATAAAGGATCTTCCGGATGCTCATCGGGCTATTGACGCGCCGCAGCGGGTTTGTTGCAGCAACGTCTAGATTGAACTTGTGCCTCGTTGCCGCATTCATTACAAGACCTCTATTTCTTTCACATACCAGCAATACCAGTTGTCAGTGAGGCATCGAAGCTGCTGTCTATTTTCTCATTTGCTTTCTTTTTCAGCATTTTTAAAATTCTTCTTGCCTCGCCTTCCCCCCCCTCTATCACATCTTTGTTCACATGCCAGCAATACCAGACTGCATACCAGTCGACAGGACATTAGTGACAGCCTACAACGCTGCCTGCTGGTTCCCGGCAATGTCTGCTGCCCCTCTCTCATCGCTGCTCTCTCTCTCCAGCACAACTCGATAAGCTCTGCAGCCTTAAAGGATGAGAGAACGGAGACTCCAGCCACTTTTGTTTTGGATTGTGCATTACTCCTGGTGAACAGTAGGTGGCATCACAGCCCTTAGAATGATCCCATGTTATTTTGTTTATGCGCGCTTCACTATGTGAGCCCTTAAAACAAAGCCGCTCATTTTCAAAATTTCTGCACAAATTTTCTACTTTTTTTTAATAGTATTTGCCTCTTTTATTAGGGGAGGCAGATAGATAATGAATCTGCGTTTAGTGTCCCAGATGTCTTCATCGACATTCGTTTTCTACCTAACAGTTCTTGTTATTTTGCCTTCATTGGATAACAACAGTAGAGATAAACAGTGGCTTGACCAGCAACATGCTACCCCAGCTGCAGTCAAACTGATCTCAGCAACACTTTCCACATCTATATACGTAAACAAATATACGTACGTCTCAACCACGCCGCTTAAAAATGCTGGCAACTGTAAAACGGCTAAAAATAACAAAAACACATCTTTTGCTAGTTAGATCACTTCTGCTCTCTCTGGAAATGCCAGAGCCGTGATCAGTGCATGGGTGAGGTCACATTTCATTTCCTCAATCAGGTGGAATTGAAACCACAGCTGTCAAGATAAAAGACTGATTGGACACAGAGCCCAGAAAACCTCAGCTATAACATGTGCATGAGAATATGTGAACAGCAGTGCGATTTCAGCCATTATTTCCCACATAACTCTCATTAGTACCCGCAGAGAGGGCGGTGTTTTGTTGTCGGAAGCCATTTCATTTTTGTGGTGACAGAAACGAGCAGCAGAAGCCTGCATAGTGACTAAATGGACTGTCTGAAAGAGACTGGGCTGTAAAAAGTGAGTTACACCTCACTTAAGCCCAACCTGTATGTGAAATAGGAACAGAGACAGACTGACTGACTCATGGCGTCACCCAGCTTGGCCTTATATATAGACCCTTTCATACTGCTCCCCTCGCTGTGGCCCCAGCTTACATATAGCTCTAACTGTGTGGAGTGTGTTTGTTTGTGTTTAATGAGGCATATTTAGGGTCTCCCAACTCTGTGTGTGTGTGTGTGTGAGAGAGAGAAAGAGAAAACAGTATTTTCTTGGTGCTTGGCAAAGAAACCTTTATGGACATTCAATTGCATAACACACGCAGGTTAATGGTTTCATAAGATTCTTTTACACTGTATATTAGGGGCTGTTTGATGTGAGAAAGGCCGTGTGTGTTTTTTGTCAGTATCACATCTGTGGTGGAGAACTTGGCACGCAGAGTAATATGATGTCTTCTAAAGCTGGCGTCTCCTCTCATACCTGCACTTAATTTTCATTAGACACAGGTGTGTGTGTGCGTGTGCGCGCCAGGCTCTGCAGTATATTCCTGGAAAGCCTGTGCAGGAGCTGAGGAGCCAGGACTGTTCACACTGGGTTCTGGGAGTTTCACCGTCAAGTGGGAATGAGAAATGGGAAAGACAATGGTTTATGAGTTTTTTGTTTTTTTTCCCTCAGGATCACACTAACACCCTCAAACGAAGTCTGTGACAGCACCCGCAGAAAAAAATCTGCTGCTTCCTCTTCGTGGCTGTAGAAAACACAAAGTATTGACTGACAGCTTTAAATCCATTAGTATGCAGGAACACACACTTAAAAGTTCACATCTTTCTTGCACAACATGCACAGGGAAGAGGATTGTTGGAATGTATTGAGCCAGAGGGACAAGACGGGAGAGGAAGAGTGGAACAGGGGCTCACGATGCAAGGGAGGTATGCAAGTGGGAAAAAAAAGGAGGCTTGAATGGAAATGAGGCTTGTAAAAGAAGAAAGAAAGCTCAAATTAGCTTAATGAAGGGGCTGCAAAGGGAGCAATAAAATCAAGGGCGGTTAAGGTGGAGGCGAAGAATAATTGCATGAAATAGGAATGGATTAAGACTGAAAAGGAGCAGGAAAGCAGGGTGGGGAGGTGTTTTGAAGTGCATCAATAAAGCACAGTCTGATTGTACCTCTGGTCTGCAAAGCCTCACCCTCCTTTCCGTCCATTTTAATCCAAACCACCTATATGTCGTCTCATCTTCTGCTGCCTCTCATCTTCCTTCTCATCGCCTCCCTCCCGTAGCTGTTGTGTAACTCTGCAGTGACTGAATGAGCAGCAGCAGCAGCAGCAGCAGCAGCAGCAGCGCCATTGATCAGCAGTTCTGGTGCCAGGGTGCTCTTATTGCAATAAACAAGCCCAGAGTCATTGCGACCAAGCCTGAGTGCTCTGTGGGAGTGGAGGAATCACACACACACACACACACACACACACACACACACACACACACACACACACACACACACACACACACACACACACACACACACACACACACACACAGTAGAATTGCAGTGATGAAGTATTTCTTCTGCTTCTACCTGCTCCACAAATAGAAAATGACACGACATCTCATTAAATCTGCATCTATTAAGAGCAATCATTCAAGGCAAGGCGGGTTTATTTTCATCACACTTTTCAGCTGCAAGGCAATTCAACGTGATTCACACAATACATCAGAACACAATGACAGTGGAAGATAGAATAAAACATTTAACAAAATAAAAAATTAAAAGTTAAAGTTGAAAAATTGAGTGCGTTTAAAACCTTGATTAATGTATTTGGATGGCCTGTAAACATCCAGTAACATGACCTGAGAAGAAGATTTAAGAGCTAAATATTCAAACGTTGCTGTATTCAGTGATAAAATCATTGACAAGAAAAGTTTTCTTGCCATTGTTATAATGTTTAAAACAGCCATCTTAAATGTCTTTGCTGCTTTTTTCTCTGTCTTTTTTGAAAAAAGCTGTGACTCACAAGGAATGGATGGAGAATGGTGGGAGCCCCAGGTCGCTCCCAGCCCCTGGACGTTGTGGACCCCATCACCCTTGATCCCCCAACAGGCCGGGCAGTGAGGGAGGCCATCACACAACTGTTTCTTTAGGTCATTCAAACATCCCTG
>CAAKHG010027042.1:0-28539 GCA_901007715.1 Dactylopterus volitans | reverse complement strand
AGGAGCAATGGACAAACGCTGCCGCCTCTTTTTTTTGTGACTTGCGTCTGTGTTCGGTGGTTGAGACCCAGGACTTTCGCGCTGAAAGATACTTTACTGACATGGTGACCCGACATGCTGCAGACCAGAACCAGCGTTCTTTAGTGGAACCGCTAAAGAACGCTGGAACCTGCGAATAATGGACCATCACACAGGCAGGAAAACAGACGCATAGATGATCGTGTCATCTTTGCAGCTCTCTGAATCATAATGGAATCAACTAACAGTGACTGACCCATCAGTACCTCAGATAATCAGACTCAATCAGACCTGAACTGTCCCTTTAAATGTCGTGGCTGATCGGCGAGTGCATTTGGTTGCTCTGAATCCGTCTTTCTCCTGCCAGGAAACTCTCACATGGCCATCGTCCAGAAGGTCAACAACGAGGGGGAGGGGGATCCGTTCTACGAGGTGCTGGGATTGGTCACCTTGGAGGACGTCATAGAGGAGATCATCAAATCAGAGATCCTGGATGAGTCTGATGGATACTGTAAGTAGTGTAACGTTTGCTCGTGCAGCCCCGTTTTTGAACATGTGGTCACTGGTCCCCTGACCGCTGGGCGTCGTCCCGCAGTGGACAGGAAGGTGAAGCGTCCCCTGGCTCCTCTGGAGATCCCCCTGGAGCCCCGCAGTGCCCACGAGGAGTTCTCGCTTTTTAAGCCCCCCGAGGGAGAACCCAAGATCCGCACCTCACCACAGCTCCTACTGGCCACACACCGCTTCCTATCCAGAGGTGTGTGTGTGTGCGTGTGTATGCGTGTGTATGCGTGTGCGCGCGTGTGTGTTTGCGCTCGCGAGCACGCAAGAAAACGGGTAAAGAATTGAAGATTATGATTGACCAATCATCTCCGGTTGAGTAAATGAGTCGCAGCATAGCGTGTTACTGTTCTACCCTCACTGGTGACTTCTGGAAAACCCTGAAGAATTAACCCACTCTCTGACCTCTGACCCCCTCGCAGAGGTGGAGCACTTCAGCCCCGGGCGCGTGTCTGAGAAGGTCTTGTTCCACCTGCTCCGTCACCCCAGCGTCAACCAGGAGGTGCACTTTGACCCAAGCAACCGTCTGAGCCCGGCCCACTACCTGTACACGCGCAACCACCCGGTGGACTACTTCATCCTGCTGCTGCAGGTACCAGCTGCTCCTCGTGGACCCCGTTCAGTTCTGGACAGGGTTGGTGGAGGGGGGGGGGGGCGGAGCGTGATAGTGAGGTGGTGCCATGTGTTTGCTTGTAGGGTCGCGTGGAGGTGGAGATCGGCAAGGAAGGGCTCAAGTTTGAGAACGGGGCCTTCACGTACTACGGCGTGTCTGCGCTGACGCTGCCATCCTCAGGTGAGATGAAGAACTGCAAAAATACGGCGCATTTTAGAGCTACTCTGGTTGAAAGCAGATGGCGTTAAATACAGTTAAGTATTGCAGTAATTTATGTGGCGATAATGTATCAGTACAGAGATTTCAAGTAACTTTTATGTTATAAATAGCACAGGCGCCCGAATAACTTAATTAATTCCGTCATGCTGCGATATGCGAATTGACATAAATCAGTGACTTTGCACTTGGAAAAAAGGCAGTAAACCGCAAAAAATATCTTGATATGCATTCATCAGCCGTAGCATTATGACCACTGAATGTTCACCACAGCATATTATGCCACAGCCCTGCTATAAATTCTCTCTTCAGGAGGAGTTTTAATGTTGAATTTTTTTATGGAATGTGTTTGAGAGAGGTGTTGACATATTTGATCGATGGGGACTGCAATTTGTGATGCTGTTGAACTGCACTGGGTTACACTGAGAGGGGTCCCTAATATTTTGGAAATTCACTCGCATGCATTAGGGTGACAAAATTGGGGAGAATCTATTTTAAGACTGTTTGCATTACGTTCTATGGCAAGCATACAGTGGTCATAATGTTATGGCTGATAGGTGTATATTATTGTGATACTTGCGTCGTAAAAAATGCAATTTTATCACCTCACAACTTAAGTACCATGCTAACGTCATATCGTGGTACCTTTGCTGATGCTTCTGATCATCTGCCGCTAAAACTAAGTGTTCAGTTCACAGTCCTCAGAGGCTCAAACTGGCCTCATTAAAGACACCAACAAACAAAATATTTGATTTTCTTTAACGAGCGACGCCTTGACTTATCACTACAGTGGATGGCGTCGTCCTTTCATTACATAAGGGAGGTTGCAGCAGAGGGCAAACGAGCGGCTCTAAAGAGGTCGACTGAGCCCTGCAGATATCACGCTGACCGTGCGTGTGTGTGTGTGTGTGTGTGTGCGTGCGTGCGTGCGTGCGTGCGTGTGTGTGTGTGTGTGTGACACTGCAGTGCACCAGTCTCCAGTGTCGACCCAGCGTCACTCTCCCAGGGACCCGTTCGAGTCCGGAGAGGCCACCAGCCCGTCCAGCTACTGTCCCGATTACACCGTCCGAGCGCTCACCGACCTGCAGCTCATACGGGTGTGTGCTTGTTTCATTCACCTGGGCGTCTCATGGCGGCGTGGCGCCTGCCGGCTGGGGAGGGGGGAAGCTGCTTTTAACCGCCCCGACTCTTCGCAGGTGACGCGCCTGCAGTATTTGAACGCCCTGATGGCGTCGCGCGCCGGCCAGAGTCCCGACCCTCCGGAGATTAAGATCCTGCCCAACAGCCAGACCAAGCTGCTGAACGACAGGAACACCACGCAAGGTAGCTTTGCGGAGAGCGTCGCCGGACACCCTCCCTCCTGCCGCCTCCCGCCCGCGCATCTCGCGCACTAACACTTATCTATTGACGATCTGTTGACATTTTGTTTCCTCGATTTTGTTCTTTCAGCTGAACTAAACCACTTTTCTCTTTCTCTCCCCCCACCCTCCCGTTTCCTTCGTGCCTCCACGTCTCCTCTCGCCGCTCTGGCCCCGTCCAGAGTTCCCTGTAAACTTTTCCTTCTTTGACACCATTGAGAACTACTGTTAGGTTTTGTTTTTGTTTTTTAGCATGTCGGACTGTACATAACAACCACGGACGCCATGAAGACCACACTCACTGATCCTTGAGTTCATGTCCCAGTCTTTGGTGTCTTCTCCGGACTCTGTTTGCCCTTTATCCTGTCAGAGTAATAGTCCCAGGTTCCATTTTTATTTATTTTTCAATTTGGATGAGATAGATTTCCTGACTTGTTTCTTCCTCTTGCGTCATTCCTCTGTTCCTCCCTGAGATCATCTCACTGTGTCGCCGTCGAGGCGTGTATCCGTCTCTCGTCTTGCCGTCTCTGTCCTTCAGCATGTCTGATTCAGCTTTACTCTTCCAGAAACCTTGTGAAAATGCAAAAAACATGAAGGTCAGAATGAGACATTCCCTGTGACGGCCATATTGGAGGGGCACAAGACTTTTTTCCTTTTTCACTCCAATGATTCCCTAATTCACCCCTGGAGAACACAAGAGTCGAGCATTCCTCTAAATGAAGGTGTTCAGTGTGGCTCAGAGATCCTGTAATTTGTCATTTCAATTGATAAACCCCTTTGCAAAAGCCTTTAATGGTAGTAGAATTCAAGCGTTTCCAGCCTTAATTCATAAATCAATTCTAAATATTTCACAAACCCATTAATTGTGACCTAAACACTGCACCTGCAAACGGACATAAATAATTTCATTCAGCAAGTTAGTTAATAAGACTGAATCAGTGGATTTTGATGTAGTGAGCTGTTTTTTAATGGGGTTTTGCGACAGAGCAGATCTTAAGGGTTGATTAGCTCCTGAAAAAGGATCTTAAATTAAGGAGGACGTTTGGGGATTCAGCAGAAATCTGCTGCTGCAAACGATCCAAGCAAAGGTTGTGTTTAAAGAGGTTATCTGACGCCCTCCAGTGGACAAACATTTCTAAACGCTGCAGTTTTTTTTGTTTTGTTTACAAGCAACAGAAATCAGTAGATTCACCTCACGTCAATAAAAATGTTCTTGGCTGTGTGAGGGAGGTAATCTGTGTCAGAGATTGGCAACCTTGACTAGCAGTATATGGATATTTAATGGATGGTTTCTAACACCTGTAGTTCTTCCTGTGAGCTTCCATAACATCCATTGCTACGATTGTAGCAAAGCACAGCTGCAGTAACACATTAAAGTGGCAACAGGCAAGTTTTTGCTTTTGCGTAAATGTTGATTGCACCATGGGACGGCTGTAGAACAGTCACACCACCAGAGTGGAAGCTCATTTTACCATTTGTTCTTGAACGCAACACTAACGCCGGCAGACGGAAACATTTACTTCATCATGAGTTAAAAAAAAAAAAAAACTTAATAAAGTGTTGTCGAATGATGTCCTAAATACATTATAGTGTGCTGTAAAATCCATTAAATGTTTATATACTGCTTATAAATGGCAGGAATACTTGTAAAAACCAAGTTCCCCTTTAAAACACAACAAAAATAACACCATCGCAGGGTAGAATACTTCCGATATGGCCGCCTCAGGCAGTTTGAGAAAGGCAAGATGGCGCAGGAGCGACAGAAGTCGGCCCGGAACTGAAGCTAAATAACGAGCTGATGAAATGAAGATGGAAGAGAACTGGGACTGTTTTTATATTCCGCTTAAAAACTCAGCAGTCAGCCTGTGCGGCTGTCCTCCGTCTCTGTAGCGCCATCTTCCTCGTCTCATCACCTGCAGTTTCCTCTTTGTTTTGTTCTGCACGCACTGCGTCACCTTAGAGGCGCGCCGTCCTCGTCATCCCTCACTCACCCGAGCTCTCCTCTCATTGGTCGGGTTCCACAGGTGGCAGTAGAGCCCAGGAGAGCTCCACAGAAGAAGAGGCTCATGGGTAATGCGGTTCTGTTTGCCTGCTGTTTTTTTTGTTTGTTTGTTTTTAAAAACCCTGCTCCAACCAGGCGGAGTTTTTAAAGTTTTTTTGTTTTTATCCACGAATCATCTGTGGCTGGATCTTAGTTATTGGACAAGACTGGAGCGAGTGATTGGTGCGTTTGTCTTCTCATTCTGCCATTCCTTTATGTGCTTTCATTGCAATTATTATTCTATACACATTGGACAAAGTGTGTGTATACATGCATACATACATACATACACATTCGTATAGCTGTATTAGTACTTTTTATTTTAAGGTAGTGGTGCCTTTCCTCCAGGTTTGGCCACTCGCACTAAAACTGTACGTTGCCATTTGTCACTTTTGCCTGACTGGTTGCCAAAGCTACTTGTGTGCGTGCGTGTGTGTGTGTGTGCGTGTGTGAACTAAAGCATCCGTCCATTTCAGACACTAAACATGCCAAGTTTGTTGAAAGCGGTGTTTTGCACATTAAAATTTGTGCTCTGTGATGGTATTAAGCTATTTACAAGCATTATGGTACGTCCAGATTTTTACCCCCGCCAGTGACACTGCTGTGATATTTGAAGTTGTGTGTGTGTGTGTGTGTGTGTGAGCGTGCGCGTGCGTTTGTGTGCGTGCGTGCATGTATCACCAAAAAATTTTTTATTTTCCCCAATGAGTTATTCTTTAATCAGATAGTTTCATGTCTAAAGGGAGTTTGTCCCGCTCATGTTTGTTGCATGATGTGTTTCAGACATTTTAACAGTAGACAACCAGATAAGTGAGGAAAAAAAAGTTTGTAGACCGGAGAATGTTGATTGGCTCATTAGTTGTTAAGACGATTAATTCCAAAGGGTTCTGATTTGAGCAAGTTCTGCAAAGTTGTAAATGTCACTTTTGCTGTCTTGTCTTTTTTATACACTACAAAAAAGGAATTGAGGAAAAAGAATCAACTTTAAAACTGCAAAAAAAAACAAAAAACTTTTTGTTTTGCATTTGATGCCAAAACTCAGGAATCGTACACTTGTAAGGACCGCCAGTCCTCCTGTCCCATTTAAACCACACTATGAGGAAATCACATGTCATAGTAGCTCTGAAGTGAAGAAACTAAACATTTGATAATCAATGAATCCTTCATTCATCAATTTTTCAACATCCATTGCCTCCGGCCTCTCAAATGTACCATTTTTCTGTTTTATTTCTTAACTTTTGGACCAATCAAAGAAGGGGCATTCACGGGTAATGAAAGCAGAGGTTGGTCGGTATCCTCCGCTGGGATCGTGATCCTTTATGTCGCCAGGAAATCCCATGAAGTTCTTGTCCGTCGATCCGTTCATTGGCACTTTTGGCGTCTTTGTGCGATTTGTTGACCGCGAGAAAATTGGAAGAATATCGCCACCCTTTAATTTGCACACGCGACACTCGTCGCCGGTGCCTGCCGCACCCCAGCCCGGGTTGTTCACGGTGAGGCCTTGAAGCCTCTGCTCCAGCAGAGGGCGCCGATTTCAAACCCTGCAACCGGGAGTCAGATGAAGTAAAAAAAAAATGGCGAATGTGCTCGGAGGGTGAACATGTGCTCCGCATGTTCACCCTGAAGCACTTTGTCATCCCGTCTGTTGTTGTCGTTCCTGCGCTTGTTCACACCTGTGCGTTGCATCCCGTCTGTTTTTGAATGTGTGTGTGTGTGTGTGTGTGTGTGTGTGTGTGTGTGTGTGTGTGTGTGTGTGTGTGTGTGTGTGTGTGTGTGTGTGTGTGTGTGTGACATGCAATATTCCACTGCTAGCAAGCAGGCATCCAGTCTCCACCTTAACTCCATTAGCTGTAGTGTTGGTAGCGGGTGAAGCATCGGTCCATCTTCGCTGCGTGTCTGCCAGCAGGTGGACCGTGTGGGCGCTGCTCTCTGGATACGCCCCCCTGTGTTTGTGTAGAAATGGTAATGATGATAATAATAATGAGGAAGGTGGTGTTTGGCAGGATTAACCAGTGTTTTGAAGGACAGGTGTTTGGGTTGTTGTTTTTCAAGTCGATCTTAATGCAGCGCGCGCAGTCTGGGGGCGCTTTGATTGGCCTTCAGCAACTGCACTGTAAAAAAATAAAAAATTGAGGGGACAAAAATCTACAGGCCTCCGTGGTGTTGTTAGCCGCTCCGACCTGAACGCGACTGCGGTTTAAACACCGTGGGGGTGCGTGTTCATACTCACAGTCGCTTTGTGTGTCACTTTTAACATGAAAACTGCCATGAAGAGAGAGCGCGCGCTAGAGAGAGAGAAGCTCAAACACTCCATGTGTGTCGGATCGCCGATGTCTGATTGCTGCCAAAATTGTCCAACCATCCAACAGTTTGGGTAAAAGGCGACTAGACTCGTTTTTAGGGTGCTGAAGACGTTCCTCCTCCCACCTAAATGGTTTCCCCTGGTCAAGCTGATTGGCGGAGGAGACAGAGGCCTTTGACCATAGCTAATAAGGTGTTAGAACATTCTGCGAGTATGCTCAGCCATGTTTGCTCCCTGACTTTATCGTAAGTCATATCATGAGCTTTAGACATTCCTTTAAAAAAAAAAAAAGTGATTGAGTCCATAGTGATTTGTGCAAACGATGCAAATAACCCTCCCCTTCCTAATTACTCACAAATGCCCAGTGAGGGCGACCTGATGCCAGAAATGCATCACCAGGTGTTTCAGAGCGCACAGAGATCCGAAATTGTGCTAAAACGGTCGTCTGGATGGAGGTGGTTTTGGTTGCTGTCATGTGGATGTAGTCTGCCCAACTATAAATTTATCTAATGATAACTTTATCTGCGTCTAACTACCCGTGCAGGATACATTACTGGAGGAAGAAACTTAAATCAACTAAACAAAAGACTTGTTGAGTTGAGTTCAACTACTAAGACCTGTACTAACTTTTATTGTCTCAGGTGGAACATGTTGACGGTAATTTGGTAGTTAAGTTAGAAATTTAGTGTTGAACAAAAGTGTGCCTAGTGGTTGCAGATTTTGACTTTGAGCTGAAGCCCAGTGCTAGCAGATTATTTCCAGCTCTAGCTAGCTAGCATAATCTAATGCTAAAAACAAACTAACAAATAATCAATAAAAGATTCCTAAATCTCAAAATGACGACGGTCCTACAGTTATCATGCCACCGAGGCTAAAGCTAACATGTTCAGGCAGAAACCTTGAGCCACTTTTTTCATGTGTTACTTTTATCCAGAGTATACAATATAGTGATATTTATTTCAGTGTAACAGTACACGATGATACAATTACAACATGCTCTTTAGAAGTAAATTGGTCGCTACTGTAAGTTAGCAAGCTGGCAATGCTAATGTTTGTAGCTTAAAGAAGGTGAAACACAAACTTAAAATAATTCATTCCACTTTTGTGTTGTTGTTTTTTTTGCCTTTAAAAAAAAAAAAAAAAAAAAAAAACATTGGAGAGGAACCCAAGGTTTGACAGGCTTGCCGGGGGGTTAGCCACACCAGTGTCTGAGCCCGCTATAAATGTCCTCCCCAGCAGGACTTTTGTTGTCATACTCAGACTTCCAAAATCTCATATTAGCTCTGGTTGCGCTGAGGAAGTAATTTTTCAGTTTTGTTTTGTTTCATTTTGACCTATTTTTCACAGTGTAGTCACAGCGCAATGTCTTTCCACCAATCAGAAGGAGTTATTGCGGCAGGTAACTCTTGCACCTGGCGTGCACGAGTTGCATTAAAATAGACTTGAATTCGCCTGAACCTGTCCTTTTAAGTAGCAGCGGGGTTGTGTAGGAGTGGGCTCTGCTCCATCGCTGTTCCTTTTGCAATTTGAATTCCATGTTCTGTATTCGATTCAGTCAGTGGCGCCACTGGCGAGCATATTGCCATATTCCAGGAGAAACGCTTGACTGTATGATTCTGAGTAAATATTTTGTAGGTATTATATTTTTTGTTTTATTGTAATAAGTACACTTTCTTGTAAAAAGACTGAATGTAAAAAGATAATCATTACCTTGTGCTACTTCAACTGATTAAAGAGAGATGTTGGGCGGAGGATGCGGAGAGCTGTGTATTAATATATGAATGCTTAGATTATAATGCAAGGATCTAGTTTATAGCTAATAGGCCTCAGTTTTCAGGTACAACACTGTTACCCTCTTTCTTTCCAGGCTACATTTGTATAGACTGAATCAGTTTGTTGTCTTGTTTGGGTGGGGAGGGGGCGGGATGGTGGGGGTTGATGCTGCCAGTTTTGGGTGCATCGACACACCATTGCATTTAACTTTGAATAATTCAGTTTCTTAGGGAATAAACTCAATCCTGTTCTAAAACGTGTGCACCTTTTCCTTTCACCGCACAGAAATATCACCACTTCCGCGTTTTGGACGGAAAAAAACAAAAAATCCCAGAAACAACGATGAAACAATGAAATAATAGCGTTGGCTGTCCATTTGCTGCGGCATGAAAACGCCACTTAAAAGTGCTTTCAGCAGTGCGGCGACACATAAACCTGACATGTCAGACGACAGAAACAGGAAGTCATCACCACAGCGAAATCGGCCAATGACGGTTCATAAAATGTTTTGATTTGAGCGGCATTTTAACCTTTGCTGGTGTTTGTTCGTAGTGGCGTGTGGCGATGACAAGTTACTACGCATGCGCACACATATTGTAAATGTACTACAAAGATCTTACACTTGGATAATAAAGTGTGTGAAAGAACCAAACCACTTTGCTGCACACAGTCAAGCGTTTTCATGACCAGGCTTTAGCAAGAGTGTCAGCAAAGTGCTGTACGCTGAGAGGTGTCCCTAATATTTTGGCAGCCTAATGCATGAGTGGGACGAGCAAAACATTAGGGACACCTCACAGTACAGCTAAAGGGCATCACAAATTAGTCCCAGAAACAGTCATTCAAATATGTCAAAATGCCTCTTAAATGTGTTCAATCGAACTTCAACATAAAACTCCCCCTGAGGGAGATTTGACTGCAGGGCTGTTGCATTGTATTCTATGGTTAAACATGCAGTGGTCATAATGTTTTGGCTGATGCACCAGATTTACCAGACAAGTCAGATGTTGCAGCTTAAATGGGGGTAGAGTTGAATACAGAGCAATCTGAGTTTGGATTTCTGATTTTTTTTTTTTTTTTTTTTTTTAACTTTGGAAGATGTTTGATCCCAACAGCTTCTTCGGATCTGACAGATTGACTGACTTTAAACTTATAAGTATATTTAATGCCCAACAAAAGACACTGTGCTGCACTTAGAGCAATTTTTTCCCTTTTCGTGCTTTTGACCTCAAGTCATCTGCAGGATCCAGAAACGTACAGACCACTGATTGATTTGGAAATAGTGGGGGTCGTGGGGTTTCACTGTTTTGATATTTTAGGTATTTCAGTTAAAAGCTGGATGGTCATCATCCACGTTAACCGTAGCACACCGGGGCGTCCAGAGTTGGAGCCATTTCATTCAGTGGTTGAAGGTTTTTGGTCTGGACTGAAGTGGTGGACCAGCAAGGCCACTCCACCGCTGGAAAAGCAAGTTAAAGTTGTGTGAAAGGACCTAAGTCATAGTTAACATGTAACATAGTTACTCAAAGGTACAATAAAGAAGCGGGTGAGATAGATCAAATGGGAACATTCATGTTCCTTTAGGAACAGAATCACATATATTAGAATGTAATGGCAGCTTGAGGTTCCTAGAGTCTCTAAAAGTAGGATTGGAGGCAGAGCCTTCAGCTGTCAGGTTCCACTCCTGTGGAACCATCTTCCAGCGTCGTTCGGGCAGGCAGACACCCTCTGTGTGTTTTAGAGTTGGCTTTAGAACCTTCCTCTCCGGCAGCCATGCCATATCTCGTCTGATCTCGGAAGCTACGTGGATGGGATACTGCCGAGGAACACCCGGTGCTGTAATCCTCCAGCAGGCCCATCACCCGCAGGAGGAACCGTATGTGTTAGGTGCAATGTGGATTGGACGACAGGCCACTGCTGCCCCCCCGAGACCCGGATCTGGACCTCTTCGCTTATAGTTAGGCTTGCCGCAGGGCCAGCCCCTAGTTATGCAGCTACATGGCTAGACTGCCAGTGGACCATGATGCACTGGGCTCCTCCCGCCTCCTCTCTCTCTCTTCCTATATGCATTCATGTCCCCTAGGTGCTGCGTGTCAAAGGAACATCCGCATGAATGGCAGGACCCAAGGTTCCCCAGCAGAACGTTGCCCAAAGCACCACACTGCCTCCGCCAGTTTGCCTTCTTCCCATAATGCACCCTGGTGTCATGTGGTCCCCAGGTAAGCGACACACACACCCGTCCAATCACATGATGTAAAAGAGAACCTGCTCCATCAGACCAGGCCACCTTCTTCCGATGCTCAGGTGTCCATTATCATGGTCAAGAGTGATTTAAAACTCCTCCCGTTAACGTTTAAGGCCAACCCCAATCTTGCGCCTCCATATGTGTCCAACCACCTTCGTGTTGCCATGCTGCCCTCACGTACCCTCGGATCTTCCTCCTCCTCCATCCATCTGCCCGTCCCCTCTGCCCGTCTCACCACCATGGGGAGCAGAGCCTTCAGCCGCTCTGCTCCCGGGCTCTGGAACTCACTACCACCTGAGCGCAGAAATATCTCTTCACTTTCACTTTTCAAGTCAATCAATCAATCAATCCACACTCAAAACCTGTCTGCGCAGGACTGCTTCCTCTATGAGTCAAATTGCATTTTGAACCTGTTCCTCATATCTATCTAAAAGCACAGCTATGACGAGATGGCTGATGCTGCCGTTGGCGGATGTTGCTGGGTGACGCCGAAAGTTCCAAACCATCATTTGTAGCATGCTTAGAACTTCCCAGCTTGGCATACTAGTTTCATGCTTTCAAACCTGCATCAGAACGATGACATCATGCTTCGGCGCTGGTTGTGCATGAATTTGCTTCGGGAGCGTCACTGCCACATAGAGGCCAGACTTGAGTCATGATCTTGCATTACACTGCGGAAGGTACTCACGTCTGAAGCTGATTTTCTCACCTTTTCAAGTTCCTGCACAACTGCTGTGGTGAAGCAGCCTGAGCGGGATTGCCAGCTTGTGAGCGCTTTCCTGTGGGTCTAGATGCTGCTTTCAGCTGACCTAGATCGAGAGTTTCACCTCCTGTTGGTGAAACTTCACTGTGGTTGAGGTGGAGGCACAAACATACAATGTCTGTCGCGCCTGTTTGGAAGATGATGAAACTTAGCTGCTTTCGAAACCGCTGCCTGGGTAATTATCATAGTTGTTTATTCATTAATTTCCCCCGCAAAAAGTGGCAGAAATTCATTACCCTTCTCGGGTTAAACTTCTCGGGAGCATGATGACATATCCGATGGCCAATAGGAAACATGACTGCCTGTCACTGGCACTGACATGGAGGTGGGGTTTTTTTTGTTTTTTTTTTAGTTGGGGACTCAAATCTGAGCTCATGTTTCGGGGAAACACCACGACCGGGAAACCGTAATAGCTCACCTGGAGCAGTCAGCCATCTGCAGAAATGACTGTTAAACGAAAAACGAATGTGCCAAATACATGTTTCAACATGTCGATTCGTGAAAATATTCCGCCTCCAATTTAGCGCAGGACGAAGACATCGGCAGTGTGTCGATGGTGGCAGCCAACACACAGGTTGCTATGCACAAAACTGCTATACATTATTCTCTACATTATTCTATACATTATTTCAGTATCAGTCAAGCTTGTTACTATGTGTTCCTTGAAGTGGCTAATGCCAGCCGCCAAGTTAATATGCATGCTAACATGAATTCATCATATACGTTAGCTACAGCAGTTGTTATCAGTTGTTAATATAGCATATTTTTTTTACATTATAATTTTCTCCTTTAATCCCATAGAAACACAATTTATTGATATTCCAGTATCAATCAAGCTTGCTACCATGTGTTACTTGAAGTGGCTCATACTAGCCACCAAGCTAATATGCACACTAACATCAATCCATCATACACGTTAGCTGAAGCAGTTACCAAATTCAGTTCCTGTAAACTGGCATGTTAATGTTCTGTCAGCTTATCTCAGACTATATCATCCGGGTTAAAGTGACAATAGACAATAGTTTTGCTTTAATCTGCCATTATGAAGTGCATTTTTCTGGCTGCTGCTAGCTTCCGTATAGCTGCCGGTTTGGTTTCCGGCTGCTTGCCAAAAGCTATCAGTGAGATTAGCTTTGTGTTGCCACCGCCATGTGTCACTATGCGGTTCTAGTGGTGACAAAGTGTGTTGGGTTTTGTGCCTGACAGCAGCGTTTTAGTGGCTGAAAAGTTCAATTTTAGTCTCATCTGACATTTGGGATTGGTCGGGGGGGTTTCCACAAACTGAACGTTATTTCCAATTTCTATCATTATTGTTGCAACAGAATTTTTTTTTTTTTTTTTAAGATTTTTTTCAAAAAGTGAAATTTTTCTCATTTCACTTCACCAACTTTATAATATGTTGTGCAGATCATTACTTAAGATCCAGATTAAATAAACATTGACATTACAGGTTGTATTGTAACAAAATGGATAAAAAGCAAAGGGGTGTGAGGGTGTGGGGATTCTTTTATAAGAATCTGTTGGTTATGAGCTAGAATGTGGTTGACAGTACGAGCATGCGTGGGTGCACGTGTGTGTGTGTGTGTGTGTACCCACAATTAACGCGGAAGCTGAGAAGCTATGTAAAGAGATCCATTCCAATAAGCTCAGTCAACCTGCAGAGCAACAAGCAGCACGTCGCCTCTATCAGCTATCAGCTATCAACTATCAGCTATCAACAGCCGTCGTTTTAACTTATAACACTTTAAATCAAGAAGATGTGTGACTTTGATTTGTCTCAATCTTTGGACAGGTAAGTGTTCTTAAGAGTATTTATAGTATGTCTCAAGTATGTCTCTCATTGTTACAAGTGAAAAAAAAAACGGATTTTGGATGATAGTTGAGGGCACCTTGGAGCTTCTGTGTTCACGACAGTTTTATTAGGTTTTCTCGGCTGAAAGCGGTTGTGAGTTCTCAAAAATCATTGTGTCCTGAGTTCCTACCTCTAAAAGAGGAAACGCTCGGGTGCTTTTCACTCTCAGCCTGCTCATGACTGCCCTTATAATGATGGCGACGTTCGCAAAAAAACAGGACAAAACCAGTGGAAAAATATTGGATTATGTGTCATAAATATATTTATTTCATGCATCCATAAATGATATCTTTCAAATTTTGCATCTGATAGATTAGAAATTTCATAATAATTATATATTTGACATCTATCTCTTTTGTATTTCAGCTCATCTGAAGCCTGCTGCTGTGGCACGATGGTAATAAAGACCCCAGCTCCAATTCACTACTTCACTTCATCACTTTTTTGTCTATTAAGCAAGCAGCTGTAAGGACATCTGCACAAGGACTTTAGTGTTAGTCCTTGGAGCAGAAAATGATGCCCACGAACGCCACACAATCCAGAACATGAGATGAAAGCTTGTAGATCAGTAGGGGTGAAAAAAAAATTAGTTTGTAGATCAGAATGAATAAAATGAGATAAGATACATGGAAGATACAATAAATGCAAACGTTTCTGAGAGATTTTGTTCTGTTTACATTTAAATTACAAATCACACATCCTGAAGGTTGACTATGGAAGTTTGTAAAGGATATATGAAAATGCAATTCCAAATTAGCATTATAATTTTCCAAATGAGTTGGCATTTTTTGAGTCAGAATCAAAATTCAACACTACATTGTCATTTTCTCATGCTGACATGGCTATCCTGACACCATATTGAAATGAAAATAGAAAAGCGATTTGATTTTTTTTTTTTTTTTTTTTTTTTTAGAGCTGAGCCCCAATGTTTCTGTGATTTAAATAATTCAAACTGATTTCCAGTGTACGCAGACAACATGTTGTAACTCCCGTGTGGGCGAAATCACAAACACGAGGCGTTCTTTTGGTTGCACCACATGCGCAAAACCACGAAGGGAGTTTGGTACGACTATAACACAAATTCACATGCTGATTGGTATTAAAAGCTAGCTAGTTAGTTTAAGTGTCCAGGCTGTAATGGGGGACCGATGTACGCGAGGAGTTTTGCAGTGCAAGGGTTAGTGATGTGTGAAATGAACATGTATATCAGCAAAGGGAGCAGATGTGAGAGTCCCACAGCCAATCACGAGCTGCCCTGACCCGGGAGTGTGTTTGTGGGGATGCGTCATCTCGGTGTTTCGGAGTTGGTTTTTGCCACATCAACTTACAGTGACTCCTACGAGAGGAAGCACCTGCAGGAGAGCATGACGGTCTCTGCTTGTTCCGCCGCGCAGGATGGCCGGGGTGACATCATCAGACTGGATGACGGGCTGGATCTGGTGGTTTCCTGCAACCCCACCACCATGCAGCGCGTGGCTTCCCTGCTGCTGGCGGCCAACAGGATGAAGAAGCTGTTGAACCACCAGCATCTCAGTGACGAGCAGCTCGGCAGCGTGATCTTGGACAGCCTGGTGGACGGTGGGTAACACTCACGGGCTCTATAAGAGAGGACGCAGAGGCCGGGCCCTCAACCTGCAATTTCTCTAATGGCCGACAGGGGGGGCGACTGCCATTGGTTGACATCCATAAAATAGATGGGTCTTCTTACCTGATCTATTCTCGCCATTTTGCTACTGACTTTCTGTTCTTCAGGGCAGCTTGATGTTCATTTGGTAAATTATGGCTAAGTCAGAATCAAATAGGCCATGTAGCTACAGGGGCGGAGCTACCTGTCAACCAGGAGAGAGGCGTAGTCATGAACCGCTCAAACAGCCGTGAGCTTTGACATTTTGGCCACCGGAAACTGTCCTACCCCGTTGCACTAAAAGACACTTGAAGGCATCGGCGGGTCAGTTTTCCTGCTCCAGCGCCACCCAAGACGGCCCCCGCCCAAGAGTCCGCCCAACCGGCTACGCCCACTTCTCTTGTACAGCCTGTGCTGATGATACTTGGCACGCCGTTGTAACGTCGTTTAAGGCTCTGTCACGCTTCTGCACTTTCTCATTCATATCTCCCTCAACCTCATGAAAAATAGTCAAGATGGTGCAGGACTTTGCGGCGGGGAGGACAAAAATCTTCCAGCGCTGCCACAGCGTGCGGCAGTGCTCGCTGTGCGACCGCCACCAGAAAGACCTGGTCTGTGCACCGGACCTGAAGCTGCAGGCCATCACGCTGAAGGGAGGCAACAGAGAACGCAAAGGTAACGGTTAGTTGAGCTAGTTAAGTTAACAGAAAACAGAACCTGTACTCCTTTTTCTACAGGCCCAAAGAGCCACACATGGCGTTATTTTATTTTTCTGTTTTTTTTTGTTTTGTTTGCTCATTGGGCCTAGTTCACCATTTTGTGTCCTGGCCACTCAAATTGAGTAAGATGAAGATGTAACTGCTGGGCACAGCCTGGGCCGCTCGCTCCTGTCTGCTGCTGCGTGTAACGCACACACACACGCCATAACATTACGACCACTTTGTTTTTTACCATAGAATACAATGCACCTGCCTGCTCTCTCTAATGATACTTGAATGCCTTTTATTGTGATGTTGCACAGACTAAAACAAACGGCCTCCGCACGAAAGCTGCGACGCTCCCGAATGAACATGAACTCAGGCTCGTGCCTCGCCTCTCTGCGCCCTTTCTCCTCGCAGTTCTCTTCAAACTGTCGCGGTACGTCACCGCCCCCGTCTCAGCCGGCGACGGCCAGGTCGTGGTCCTGTCCATCACCAGCAGCCTGCACATCTCCTGCTCCATGAAGGACGACCAGGCTGTCCTGAATGTGGAGGTAAACGGTTGGGTTCAACCCCAAAAGGGTCTGGCTCCTTTTAATTAAATTCACTGAGGTGCTAAAGTAGTCTGAGTTATACAGCGACAGGGTGACAGTTTTATCATATGGTCTGACGCATGAGCTGTGCTTCTGGATATGTTTCTAGTCTCTCGGTTTCTGCTTTAACATCCTCTCACATATTAAGATCGATACTATCTTTGCAACGATGCATACTTTCAGGGTTAGCGAACGTCATCGGCAGCGTCTGACAACATTACAGAGTTATATGTAGTGATGCAGGTCAACGCAATAGCTGACAGCGTTAGCGTATCGTCTCCTGAACAGCATTCTTCTTCTTTGGTGGAGGATTTCCTCCTGTGTGACTGTCCGTGGTCATCTGACATTTGAAAGCGTTGCACAGCGTGCCGCGACATTTCGTTAACACATTCTGAAATACGACACCAAGCCGTCTTTTTTTTTTTACTTCAGCTTCCTGTCACGTGACCTCCCGTGAGACTTGTGTGACAGGCTAGCGGCATGCCGACATCTGTCGGAATCCTTCACTAATTTCGTCTGAAATTTACAATGACAATGATTCTGTAAAACAAGCTCTTTTAGTGGACAGTTGCCCCTGGTGGATGACTGTCGTGGCGCTTTTTCTCAATCATGAACATGCACAAATGATTTTTTCACCCCTATTTATTATCTTAGCTTACACATGAGGGGGATAAAACTGGTTGAAAAATCGCAGAACTTCTCCTTTAATATTACAGATGGAAATGTTATTGCACATTTATTTGGCAGCTATGGTTACTGACCAGATGAAGAAATTTCACATGAAAACAAATCAAACTGGGTAGAAACATGGTTAAAGGCAGAGCGAGCAAGATTTGCTGGAAGCCACAAACAGGCTTCCAAACATGCAAGAAAAAAAGACAACACGTCCTCCTCCATCCACCCTCTGGCAGGAATGCATTGAGGAGAATCTGAAGAGAATCAGCGACGACGGGAACATGGACCGCTTCCTGTTCTACAAGCGAGCCATGGGGAAATCTCTCATCACCTTCGAGTCGGTGAGGTGGCGCGGATGGTTCATCAGCACCTCCTCCGAGCAGGAAAACCAGCCGGTGGAGATGTGCCGCATGGACACCGCCAAGCGTCTCACTGCCTTCAAGATCGACTAGAGCAGGAGTTCAAGGTGTCAGACGGTGTGACGCCGGGACACCACTAGGTGGAGCAATTCTCTGCGGTCCTGTGAAAAAACCGTCGTTCTCATGAGGCAGTTTTACTTTATATTCTTTGCACTTGCTGACAAAATCATGCCTCCAAGTTCAAGTCATCTTCCTTGATGAGGAAAGTAAAAGGATATTCCTTAAAGCCTCTGTCAAAAAAAACCAAATAATTACTTGCTAGCTAAATTAAGATAATTTATGTTGACACGTCCAACAAATGTGTTTCTGTTGCCCTGTACGAGTATGAAAGCATGAACCATGGTTTGTTTCTTGGCTAAAGAAGCAATTTGCATGGTGAATTTCATCTTTTACTTTGGTCACCAGCTTTGTTGGACAAAAGCTGACTTACAGTCCCCATAAACTACGAAAACTATGTTGAAATACTGATGAAACTTTTTAATATTTGGCCACTATTTCATCTTTTTTTCCTCATTTTACCAGTTTTATTTCGCTGCCATATATGTATACTACTATGTAACATTAGTTTAGAGAAGTTTCTGTTTAATAAATATTACTATTATTATTATTATTATTACCACTTATCTGTCTCCACTCTTTGCTTTTTCACTTGTCTGAAAATATCACATACAAAGGAATCTGCATTAACTCATATAGAGCATAATTTCACTATGCTGCAATATCAAATGACTGAAGTGACATAATTCAGATGTTTTTACTATCTATACTTTGCATGTGAAAATAAGGTAGAAAACCAGAAAAAATGTCTTGATATACACCAATCAGCCATAACATTATAACCACTGCATGTTTACTATAGAGTATAATGCAACAGCCCTGCAATAATTTCTCCCTTCAGGAGGAGTTTAAAGTTGAATTTTGATTTTAATGTATTTGAGAGAGGTGTTGACATATTTGAGTGATTGTTGTTGGGACTTCAACATAAAACTCCTTGATTGCAGGGCTGCTGCATTATATAAACATGCAGTGGTCATAATGTTATGGCTGATCGGTGTGTACTGCGGTTCCCTGCGGTCTCGCTGCACTCGCCAAACTAAATGCCTTGAACTCCTCAACAGAGAAATTCAGCCAATCGGAGGCATTCCAGAGATGGTTGACTCCTCATTGGTGCACGCCTGCGCTGGTTTGCATGACGATACCTTCTGCCTCTCGCACACCAGTGACAGATGCTGAGCTAGTGGAAGCACGGAGCAGGTTAGCCGGTAATAATGTGCATTCGACTTTATACAGGCAAAACAGTGCAGGCAGGTCAATAAAACTGCAGGGTTGCTTTTTTTTGTTTTTTTTTTACATTCACATCTCTTGTTTTATAGACAGTTACAGACGTGTGCAACACAGGCATCATTCGGAACCTTTCCTATTGCAGTGATTGGCTGAGAAACATTAATGCTGATTAGTGCCATAGCATCAGGCGTCACCTCTCGACCTCTCGCGTGACGCCGACATGAGGCCGTTCTCTTCTAACCGATGCACAGATGAAGTGAACTCAAAACATTCCGAAACCCCAGAGAGCGGCTCATTGATCTCACATGTGAAGGAGGGCAGCACCAGAGTGTGTGTGTGTGTGTGTGTGTGTATGTGTGAGAGAGACAGAGAGAAAGAGAGAGAGTGAGTGTGTGTTTCCTCTCCGCCACGCACATGGCAACAGGAGCTAAATATAGCCGCCGCCGCCGCTGCCCGGCTTCACAGCAGGATCATGCTTCGCCTTTCTAACGTAGGATTCTTCTCTCTCTCTCTCTCTTTCTCTCTCTCTCTCTCTCCCTCTCTCTCTCTTTCTCTGTTTAGCTCTCTAGCCACTTTTTAAGATCCTCTGAGTTTAGCCAAGCTCTGTATAGCCGACCACACAATCCACCTCCAATCCACCAGGCTACACACACACGCACATACACACACACACCTGAGGGAGGAATGTCATTAAGTATTCATATAACAATCATTGGTAGTTTGAGACTCTTGCATATTTTCATTTCTTTTCTCTCAGATTTGTTCCTTTGCATGGCCAAGTGTGTGTTCTCATGAAAATTGTCGGCCTAATGTGAAGAGGTGACGGTTTGGACATCAAGTCAAACACATCCGCATGCGGCATGTGAAGTTAGCGTCCTCATATAGCATTACAAACCTGTAAAAATAGATTATGATTCACCGCTAAATGTCAAACTGTAGATGATTCGTGCACACCTACAACAATCAAATGCGCTATAAGATGTTCATCACGAGGATGTGTTTCGTTTAATTAATCGTGTTTATGAACACACATTACCACATTCCACTCCCCAAACCAGATATTTAAGCTATGAGCAGGACAGCGCCTCAAGGCCAAAAGCTCTTTGTTGCCCCCTGGTGGCTGGCTGCAGTATAGGTGATAAATCCCCATCCGTAAAGTACTTGAATATTTTGTTTTGATTAATTATTTGATGCTATAAAAAATGTGGTCATCACGCTGGACAGCTGTTCTGTCGTGGCCTCTTTTACAGGCTTCTGTTTAAGAATTCTGCATAAGAATGCAAATCCCGGCAGTTTCCAAATTGCTACCGCAAAGACATCAAATGGCTGCATCCATATCCAGAGTATTGTGGATTCATTTTTGTGCAGCGGGAGGAAGTGGTCGCGGCGCGTCCTCCACATTTAGAAACAGTCCACACGCCAAGCAAGAACTGGAAATGGCCCAGCAGCTAGAAAACAACTCGTATACAACGATCAGCCATAACATTATGACCACTGCATGTTCACCATAGAATATAATACGACAGCCCTGCAATCAGTTCTCCCTTCAGGAGGAGTTTTATGTTGAATTTTGGCTGAATGTGTTTGAGAGGTGTTGACATATTTGAATGATCATCATTGGGACTGTAATTTGTGATGCTGTTGAACTGCGCTGGGTTACACTGAGAGGGGTCCCTAATATTTTGGCCATCTCTCTCATATGCGTCAGGGTGACCCGGTTAGCGCCACTGCAAAGCGCCACTTTCATAGTTTATGTGCTGCTAATTGGTGTTGGAACAGTGGCGGCGTCGAGTGTTATTCTGGGCATGGTTTTTCTTAGGAACAAAAAAAATGTAATTGTAGTGTTTACAAAGTACTGCCTGCGCAGAAGGCCGTGCATGCACACACACACACACACACACACACACACACACACACACACACACTCATACAAGTCAATGAGGTTGGATGAGAGTGATCCTCGCGTGATAGTAATGGACCGCGGGGAGCATGTGGTATAATCCTGGCTTGATTTGGCCCCGAGCCCAGTGAGGTATTACGTTGCTCCCAGGCTGCATTAGTCGCACTGTTCACATGTGCATGCTTGCACACATTACCGCTGCTGCAGAGTGGCGGCGGCGGCGGCGCGAGGTCACCGGGGACGCGCCGACCTTCCAGCTTGAACATATTAACAGTGTGGGAACGAGCGTGAAGGCTTTCCACGCTGACAAGCGCTCGGGGAGGGGACAGCGTTCCTGCTAATAGCGGCTTTCCGAACGAGAGGCGCTGCAGCATCCCGGGACTATCGATTGATTGATTATTGCTATAGATGTGTAGCATCTGCCTGCCCTCGTGAGCGGGCCCTGGCAACAATCGGACTGTTGTACGGCAGGCGACGAGGTCCTGACGGCGCAGCTGACTCCTTGACCTGGAATGTCAGCTCTCACAGAGGCCTCCCACATTAAAATAGCCGGCGTGCTCTGTCAGCACACACACACACACACACACACACACACACACACACGCAGCATTGCAGCGTTCGCATGGGAGGCCGGGGGGGTTGGGGTGGGCCTCCCGACAGCTGCCTCGCTCCAGACGCGGCCGCCCGACCGAGCGAGGCTGTCGGGGAGACGGGGCGAGCAGACCGCCACGATGATCAAATTACCTCGGTCCTCTCCACCCCCCTTTTTCTGCTCCCTCAAACCAGACTCAGCGAAACAAGCGAAGCCGAACGTCTGTGCGGAACGAGCCGCCAAGAAGAAGCTCCTGTGAGATGGTCCTCAGGCCCGATTCCCGGGTGGGCGTCAGATAATTCCCCCCCAACCCCAACCCTCTCACATACACACACACTGGAGCCACCACTTGACTTGAACTCCTCAACTTTGCCTCGGCTTATGACTTTCCTGTAATCCAAGTTTAAAGTCGACCGCGGCATCTTAACCCCCCCCCGGCCGTTCAGCTGGCACGACCAAGCCGCTAAATCCCCACTTCTGAGACGCCAAAATCGGGAATTATTTCAAACAAATATCGGAATTATTATCCAAATCCTTAATTATTCAAACGCTTCGCCAGTGCACTATTTCAGCACAGCGATCAATCACTTATTCCAGCCCTGATAGCGTCCAGCTGGAAGGTCGAGCTGAGTGGCGGCCATGTTTAGATCCGCCCACAGATGCTTCAGCCCTCTGGCGCTCGTGAAAATGAGCGAGACGTTTTTTTTGTTTATTTTCTTCTCGTAATTCTGCTAACAAAGAGAATAAAACCGAATTACAAGAGAGAAACGGAGAGGGGAAAATAATCTCTTTGACCAGCTGCAACGTTAACACAACAGTAACATGATCGTGTTGACCGGATCCAATCACCGAGATCAGCAGGTTTACTTGTGATACTTGAAGCCACTTTTGCTACGGAACCTTCTGTTGTTTATTCAACTAACAGAAAAAGAAAGAAAAGTTGCTCAGTTTAACAACAGACAAACATGACAGTTAAGACGATGGAAGCTTTAAATGTTTGGCATTTTGGCTTGAAAAGTGACAAAACAGAATCACTTAACAAGGATATAAAACAGGGGGAAAAAACATGACTTTTGAGCCGTCGGAGACACATTAGATTTGAGGTTTTACTTAATTTAAAACCTAAGTAACTGATAAACAAGTGGGTTCGGCGTTTTATGTTGATTCATATATCAGCTAACTGTCTAAGTGCAGATGATGCCAGTGAATGAGCACACAAATCATCATAGCCATCAATTATTAATCATCATCATCAATCAGTGATTAATCAACCAATCACTGCAGCTTGACAATATTCTTTGGTGCTGTACTACAGGGATACTTGTGATCATCATTTCTGGCATTTCATTTATAGCCCAAATAAAATATCTATCAGTTATGAAAATAATACATCAGTTGCAGCCAGCAGCTTCGGCGAATTGGCTGGAAATTTCGACAGCAACTATAGAACAAAAAATGCTAAATATGAGAGGAGGGAGTCATCGAATACCCCATAATACGATATCATATGATATTCTCACAGTGCGATATTATGACACGATTTTACAATTTTATCATGCTAAATCATTACGATTCAATATTATTGTGATACTATATAAATATATTGTTCAATATTCTGATATGTTACAATATCGTGATATATCACATCACAATAACATGAGACAATATCGCAATATATTATGATCCAATATCACCATTATATTACTGTGATACGATATCGTGATGCAACGTAATCACTGCAATTTTCAGATATGCCGAATATTAGGAAAAAAACAACTGTCGTGAAATGTCGCGATTTTTCAAAAGCCAATTATGTTCCAAAGGAAATTTTTTTTTTTATCTGTTAAGATCCAGTTTTCAATCTGTTCAGCTCACTTCAATCCTTTAATATTATAATAAAATGGAATCATCAAGCAGACAGACTGTCCTCAAAATCTGCTACCAGGGTTTCAAGCATCTTTGTAATTATTTAATCAAAGACTGTTCAATTGGCATCAGCGTATGGATACAATATCACCACACAAAATATCGCAATACTATACTGTATCGATATTTTACCCGCCTAACTGACTGGATAAACATAAAAAACAGAGGGGAAAAAAATGTATATCACAACTGAAATTAATGGATCCATCAATTAACAAATAGACTTGCTGCTGGTTTGTCAATTTTGGTACAAATGCACAAAGTGGAACCTCAAACATTGTTATTCCAGCTCCTCAAAAGTGAATTTCCCCGTTTCATATGCATGTTGAGTGAATGTGTTCAGGCTTTAATGTGATTTTTGAGTTTCTGTGTTGGAAATTAAACATCTCTGCTTAATTTCGCCACACAGACCAAACAATCCAGAAAATAACAGGCAGGTTAATCAATAATGTAGAATGTGATAGAAGCTTAAATGTCTCACAGTGCTGAATGGCCTCCATCATCATTATCACACTGCTGGATCATTAGTATGTATGTATTAATATTACAGCTGGTTGAAAAGTCAAAAGCAATTAAACATTTAAAACGTGTTAATATGTGAAGTGACTATAAGGGTTTAAGCAAGTAAGTTGATGGATGTCTCCTCTGACTTTCATAAGATCACATACATCCAAAAATACACGATCAGAGTGGTGGGTAACGAAAACATTTCTTAGTTTCATTCACTCATGTTCAAGACGAATGGTTAGCTTTTCCTATAATACAGGAACCTAAAAATATACAGTCCAACATCTGGTATTGCATTTAAAGTTGTTTTAATTAAGTGTTATAGTTTCACTCTAGGAAAAACAGAATGAAAAATAATCTGGAGGTTTGAGTCAAAACTCTTGTTTTAAGAAATTAACTTTTCTTTTTTTTAATTTTTAGTCTTGAAATTCCTTTACATAATACATTTTTTTTCCTTTATAAGTATTTCAAAATATCTTTTGCTGGTTTTGTTCGGTAATATCTTTCCTATAATTTCATTTCAATATATAGTTCTCTTTTGGAAAAAAAAAAAGAAAGAAAAGAAAAAACATCCATCAATGCGTTCCTGTCCAGGGTCTGGAGGATGTTGCAAGTTCCGTCAGAATGTGGCCTGAGCTGGTTTTAGAACGGCATCCGTCCAGCTCGGGCCCGCAGCAGAGAGGCTGATGGGAAAACTGGCACTCTGCAACCGTCGCAGAGACGCAAAGCCGGAGCTCCTGATCCAGCTGCCAGATGATTTGGACCCTCGTGGCGGCACGTAGGAGTCAAGACGAGCACCGGAAAGTCTCGTAGAAAAAAAAAAATCTGAACGCTGTCCCACAAAACACCGGCTGGCTTCCAGGGAGGACGCCGCTGACGCTGCTGCTGCTCCTCCTCCTCTTCCTCCTCCTCCTCATTCTGTCAAAAAGTTATGCTTTGAAAATATTGCTACGATCGTATGAGCCCAGCCTGGAATCGACTACCGGAGTCGGAGCTCTGACGTGGTCGGCGAGGCCCTCGCCGGGTAATCCTCTGGGTAACCTCCCCTCACATTCCGGTCATCTCCGCTTTGAGCTGCTGCCGCTGCAGCTGCACGTCTCCGGGTTGTTTTGACAGCTGCCAATCAATCGCACCATCATCATCATCATCATCATCATCACCACCATCCGCAGCTTCCTCCACATCCCCCTCCCGGGTTCATCTGACTGACTTGCAAATATCCCACAAACTTGTGCCCAAGCGAGGCGGGAACCTGGACCGGAGCGGCGACACAAAATGGATGATGGGTTCTCTCCCGCAAAACCCGTCGAGGAAAAAAAAAAAACGCCTCACCAGGCTCGCCACTCTTTAAATACGAACCATCGCAGACAGGAGAGCTGTCACTGCCCCCCGGCCTCCATTTCTAGAGCTATTCACAAATTTTGCTGGTTTTTCAAGGTTCTCGCTTCACTTTCTTTTTTCTCCCCCCCTTCTCCTCACAATAAAGCATTTTTTTTTCTCAGCCAATGAGACATTTCTCATTTAAAACATTATTTAGTCCTCTTTTTTTTCTCTCCACTTTCAGAGATTCACTCCAACCCTTATCATGATACACCAATAATTCCCTGCACATGTACTTTTTGTTTTTCACGCCACGAAACTTTAGTAGGCTATTACAGCACGGTTTGTCATGCACTGAAATCTGTCGCTTCTGCTTTTGTTTTTTTGTTTTTTTTTTTATTATTTTATGATTATTTTTTTCTTCTTCTGCAAAATACCCCTATGCCGCGGATCTTCGTCACGGGAACTGAACTAGTAGCCGCTCCGCGTGGACTCGTCAGTCGTCGTCCACGTCGTCCCCCTCGGACTCGTCCCTGCGCTCGTACATCTTGTCCCGCTGCCGCTCCTGGATCTCCTTCATCTCCTCGGCGTATCTGCTGAAGGCGCCTCCGAACTTGCCCCAGGCTTTGAAGGGGATGGTGATAGAGTTCCTGTAGCTGGGCTTCACCTCGCTCACGCGCAGGAACACTCCGTATTTGTTGGACCCGACGTCGAAAAAGAACCGCTTGGAGTCCACCATGATGGAGGTGCCCTCGGGGAGCTCGCCGTAGCCGCCCGCGGCCATGCCCCCGACCAGCTCTTCGTCGTCTCCCCCGTAATCATCTATGAGCTTAGCGAGGGCGTCTCTAAACTCTATTAACCCCTGAGCCGGAAGGGCTATGGTCTGGCCGGCCAGCATGCCGCCCACAGGGCCCCCGACTCCGAAGCCAGGTCCACGGTTTACGGTCTGCCGGATCCGCAGGAACCTCCCCCGCTGGTTCTCCTTCAAGTCCAAGTAGTACTTGCGGTTTTCCCTCACGAGAAACTCGCTCTTGAGAGCTCGCCTGGGCACGCCGTCTTCACCCGCGGACGCCTGGGCGATCTGCTCGGGGCTGCTAGGCCCCAGCTGGGCGTAGTGCTCGATGAAATCCCCGAGGTAGTCGCGGAACTCGGCCGCCACCGACAGCGAGAGGGTCAAGCGACTCTTGGAGCCCCCGGCGCCCACCTCGGCGATTTTAATGAACCTGCCCTTGCTGTTCTGCTTGACGTCCAGGTAGAAGCGCTTGTTCTGGATGTCGAGGCGCTTGGACGCCAGCTCCTGGGTCTCCTGGTCCCTCTGGAAGTGCTGGAAGCCGCCTCCGCCTCCTCCCCCGCTGCTGCCGCCGCGCTCACTCCCGCTGTCTCCATCCGCCATGTTCAGCTCCGCCGCTCAGCTTCTGCCGCCCCCCTCTCCTGCTCTCCAGCCGGCGCGCGCACCCTTCGCGTTCGCCAGGAGTGCGCTTCGGGGAGCGCTGCGATTGGCCGAGCCTCCTGTCGTTCGCGCTGATTCCCACGAGGGCGGCTCTCCCATTGGCCGCTCGCGTTTGTCAGTCACGCCCACACGTAAATCCTCTCGCGAGCCATTGGTTCAGACGCGGGTTCCGGTTGCGCACTTATCGAACTGTTTCTCCGCCGCTTCTGCTGGTTGTGAAACCTCAACTTGCATGACATCATGTTTAGAAAAATGTGTTTTGTGAATCATCGGGGGGGCATGTCGACATCACCCTCGCATATCTGGATTTCTGCAAAACATAGATGTTATTGGCCAAACAACAATAATTCAGTTCCAGAATATCGCTAATACTCAACATCGGTGAATTCAAAAGTGTGAAAGTATTTAGGTCCATAAAGTTAAAGTGCCTAGCTTAGACATGAAAGTGCTATTTGTGACGGTGATTGACACTGAAATTAATTGTGATTTCATTGAGGGAATAATACTTTTCAAAGTATCTGGGGCGAATGTAATTTGATTCATCCAATTGTCATCTTGACCTGGTCATTAATGTTTGTTAATGGTGCTTTTCTACAACATGGTACCGGCTTTACTCCACTCTACCCACCATTGGTATCGGGTACTTTTCCTGTGGATTACTTTCCACTTGAAGATAGTACTGTCCCGTGTAGCTGGTCGTCATAGTGACACCGCGCAAACCTGTTGTGACCTCTTTCTGGTTGTCATTTTTGAAAGTAAAAAATTGAAACTGGGGCTGCTACAATAGTTTTAAAAATGGCGGGCGCGGGTTCACCGCTGTTCAGGTGTTCCATGTGTGTCCTGCATTCATGATGCCATGACGCTGTGTAGCTTCTCACTTACCAATCAGCAGTCTGCAGTGTTTTCACAACACCTTCAAGTACCTCATACTACCTGGTCGGCTTTTTTTTTTTTTGGAATCCCAGGAGAGCTGGTACTAAGGAAGTGGTATCAGGTACTTTTTTTCTGAAGGAAAACCAAAAACGGAGAGCAGAGCAGAGTAGAGCAGAGTAGAGTAGAGCCACTACCATATGGTAGAAAAGTGCCTTTAAATCACTCGGTAGCAAGGAAGCTATTAAAAACGTTTTTAAAAAATGCACAGGTGGGTAAGTAATTAAGTACAGATACTTAAAAGTAATAACGGTGAAGTTTTTAATGCACCACATTACCAACAGTACATGAATTTTCTAAACATGCAATGTTGGCAATGGCTGTCAATGACAGATATAAGCTCTGCTATAGAAACACCTCCACCAAACATCTACCAAAATAAGTGACCTCAAAAATTTATTTCCATGACCTAGCACACATGAAATGTTACATCAGCCCAGTAAAAATCGAGTGACAAACAAGCAATACAAGTGCAGTTTGCAGTGTATTATAGATCAAATTCTCAGCTGAAAATAAAGAAGAAACATTCAGCTCGACCAGTCAAATTAAAAATGCTCTAAAATGCTCAAACCTAAGACCTCAATATTTTAAAATGTATCTGAACAAATCAGCTCTTTGTGGCCATATTTAATGACAAGCACAATTTGTTGCTAATGCCTGAAATTTGAAGTTTTTAGTTGCACAACCTTTACTGAGGTAAAGTCTATAAATTCTTACACGAGAAGTGTTGATGTTCTGACTGCCCTCTGCGACATCTACGCAGTTAGGGCATTGTTGTTTAGTACCCATGTCTGCCTGCAGATGGCAGTATAGTTCCACTTGCCTCTGGAAAGTTTTCCAGGTGATTTTTCCACCCCCCCCCCCCCCCCCCATTTTTATATTTTT